>JARQZK010002892.1:1057500-1172500 GCA_030704885.1 Cynegetis impunctata
TTTTTGCAATAGAGGGTTGAAATTTGGTACGTTGATTGAGTTGATGTTGTGGTACGTTGCTTCGTTGGTTTCAACTTTTTTCCTCAACCACGATGCACTTCGCGAATTTTTTCTTTAAAAAAATAATTTCTAGTTCTCAATTCTGTTTACCATTAAGCATGATTTTTCCAAAATATAATTCAATCTGTCAATCGCATCTCGATGCGATACATATCACTTGAAAAATACGACCTTAGTGATGGAGCTCTGTTGCTCACGAGTTTATGGGAATAGTGAATTTTTGAATAATTGACTTCTTTTAAATATCGCTCTCATTGTAGAACATATGCCATCAATCACACATTCACTTTGGTCTATCACGAAAGGATTTTACTAAAAGAACTTTCAAATCAATAGAGTGTAAATAATAGATAGAGAAATACAGAGGATTTGCGTTTGTGAATTACTACAACTTCGAACAGTCGCCATGTTTCTTGCGACTAACAAAAAATATGGTGAAGTTTAGAAATTGTAGGGATTCATAACTCTTGACTGATTTAAACTAAACCTAACATATTATGTTCTAATTAAGTTAGATAATCGAATATATGTTATTAGTTTATATTTTGGTAATCACACTGAAGTTTTAACTGAACAACTGATTATGTTCACTAATTTGTATTCACCCATTGTTTGTTTAGTGGCCATAATTTCCTTGAATAATTGATGAGCTTCAAAATGATGCTCAACTATTTAAATAAAATATTAACACTTGTTAATGAACAACATTCTTGACAGATATCCAGGTATAAAAACGAAGAGTCAATAATACACAAAACACACATATAAGTAATTTCCTAGCATTTCTTCTTATACATCAATCAAGTGAAATACGTGATGACAAGACTATAATGATATTTCTAGTAGGTGTTATTGTATTAATGCAATGGAAATAGTTGAATTTCGTGGGAGTGTAAAAAGAAATGTTCTACTGTTCTTAAGTAATCTCTCTATTTGTAGATATTGAAACAATGTGACTTTTCAGATTTTCCAAGTCTATAGGTACTTCAAATTTTTCTTATTTAATGAACATAGTGGAAGAAATGTAATTTTCTCAAACAAGTCCTATTGAAATAAAGGTAACGTCATTATTGAGCAGATTTTTTCATTGTTACACAAGTAGTCAAAAATGTGGAATTTCTTATGTTAGTAATAAATTTGTATACAGTTATCGAATGGTTTAGATCATTCAATATTTTAGTTTAGATTATTATTCCTTTATAAACCTACCTAGCTGTCTCAGCATCTCGTTCTTCAGCTGAATTGAACCGAATATCTTTATGAAGAAAATAATGAATATATCCACATCAGGTATATTATCGGAAGTAGCTTTTATAAATCCTTTATCACACATGATAAAATAGAAGTAGCTAATATCTTGTGCTTAAGTTCTGATCTTTTCAGTCAAGTGTTTTCGCTTAGAAACCGTTAACACTTGTCTATCGAGAAGTTCCTTTAGCATTATCACGTCACAAACATGGCCACCCAGCGTTTGTAGCCACGCGATTCTCTGTAAAATTTTACCAATTTCAAGGTGCTTGTAAATAATAAAAAATTCAAGTTTTTCACATCGACTAGTATAATTTATGATGAAGTTATAAAATTCATAAAAAAAATTGATAATTTTTTTTCAGTCATAATTTATTTTCTCTTAGCTCTTTTCGTTTTGATAAACTCTTAAAAGTAAGTCCTTTAGAAATAATACAAAATTTATCCGGATATTTTCTGTCAATTTCGGATGACATCCGGATGTATATCATGGATCTCGGCATTCAAGCAGTTCATAGACACCCATGAAACTATGGTTCAAGTTAGGTACATTTTCCTTCACATATTTGCACACTCTTTGGTGTAGTTGCATGCATTTTGACTTTCCTGATGAAGTATTTCTCTCACCTAGAATATCTCTGACTCTCTCAAAAATCGTTTTATATGTGGAGGATATTCGTCAAAAATAACTCATTTTCAACGTCCATTTGACCAAAATTCCCGACATTATATGAACATGACTCAAAGCAGAGTTGTAAGGTAATATATGAGGAACCTGTATGGCGAAGTTCCAAATCTCCAGATGGTATCCGGACACAATGTATAGAATTTTTTGAAAATTACTCATAAGTGTAGATTTTTGAATCCAATGCCGATCCAAGTGACCTGCCGGCAAAGCTGACGAATTTCCTTACATCTACAGGCGATACCTGATCTAAGAATCATGAACTTAATGATGAAGTGTTATTATTCTGTTGTATTTAGTCCAAGGCAGAAGATAGAAAATGGAAAAAATTATACGAAGCAGAAAAGTTTACCCTCTAGCTATAGATATATCTTCCCCCATGAAACATGGTACCGCTAGGTATACCACATCATTAGATATGTTTTGCCATGATTTATTCAACGGTGCGTATTGCCATTTGCGCCTCTTAAGAGTCACATAGGGTAGATTAATGCTTTTTGTGATTTCGCCAAAACAAAGAACTAAAGCTGGAAGTTCATTCGAATTTACTATGTCTACTGTCTCAGTTTATTACATGTGCTGAAGATGAATGTTTTGCCTCAAAACAATTGATCCAATTAATGTCTTCATAATATATTTTCATAATAGTGAATATTTATTATGCATTTTCCAATATTTGCATTATAACCAACTATCATGTAGTAGGAGATTCATTAATTCAATATTATATCCATTCATTTTGTGTAATGAAAGATTATTTGAAGCATAGTATAAGATAATTACTTCGAAACATATTTAAATTGATCTCGAAAAACAAAGATTATTTAATAACTGAGATAGAATTCTCGCACATCACTTGGTGAAACATCATAAAGAATAAAGTATAAACTTTAAAATAAAAAATAGTTAGCTCATGTTTCACAATATAACAAATATTTAGATACTGTATTTAGCAGTAACGAAAAGTCGACATGTTTCGAGTTATGAACTCATTATCAAGACTGACTATAGGAGAGTATTACATCGTATTTTATAAAACAGACAAAAGCAAAGGTGATACCTGAAAATCAATTTGTTCGTTTACAAGGGGTAATTGACTATTATGGGCGAAACTTATTTCGAGAATTTCAAGAAGGTCTAGGCGCTTTCCTTTGTTACCTGAATGTAACAATTTGGTTTTTTCGAAATCCAGGAAGTGATTGAATTCTATACAATGCTCAGAGAAGCCAGTGGTATTTTTGTTTTGTAAAATTGACTTTTTATGTTCTTCAACACGAATATTTATATCCTTCCTGTATGTCCAATTTAGAAAGCAGGACATTCGTTGCAAAATATTTTATAAACACCACTGTTTTCTCCGATGTTAGATTTTTCTTTATTATTGACCAAGAATGACTTCAAAATTCTTTTATTTGTACAAATTGTTTTAACGTTATGTTTCGATAGTCTGTTACAAATTTTGCTACTCAAATTAGGCACATAATTTATTGGGAAGTATTTTTGTTCTTCATTAATAGTTTGCGTGGGGTATATTGAATGCAACAAATACTTTATTCGTTTTTTCCGAATGAGCTTGTCGATAAGACTTTCATTGTAACCGTTATTAGTGGCTAATAATTTAATTGTATTAACTTCAGTTTGAAAATTTGTTTCCGATAATGGAATAGTGAACAACCTATGTATGAACGAATGAAAAGCACTGAGTTTTATTTTAATGTGTTGGTTACTGTCGCTGTGAATTAAAGTATCTGTGAAGGTTGGTTTCCTATAAATGTTGAAAGTGAAAGAATTCAAATTCCTAGCAATCTGAACGTCTAAGAAATTTGAGATACCGTTTTCGTTTTCTACTTCTTTTGTAAATTAAATCGAGTTGTAGAAAGTATTTATATATTTAAGGAAATTATCTAACTGCCTATCTGTACCGGTCCAAATACAAAAAATATCATCTACATAACGCCTCCATAATGAAACGTTAGTAATTAAATTATTACCAGCATTGAAAATTTTTTCTTCTAAGTTATTCATGAAAATTTCACTCAACAAAGGCGATAACGGTGATCCCATGTACTTCCCAATAAATTATGTGCCTAATTTGAGTAGCAAAATTTGTAACAGACTATCGAAACATAACGTTAAAACAATTTGTACAAATAAAAGAAACTTGAAGTCATTCTTGGTCAATAATAAAGAAAAATCTAACATCGGAGAAAACAGTGGTGTTTATAAAATATTTTGCGACGAATGTCCTGCTTTCTATATTGAACAGACAGAAAGGAATATAAATATTCGTGTTGAAGAACATAAAAAGTCAATTTTACAAAACAAAAATACCACTGGCTTTTTTGAGCATTGTATAAAATTCAATCACTTCCTGGATTTCAACAAAACCAAATTGTTACATTCAGGTAACAAAGGAAAGCGCCTAGACCTTCTTGTAATTCTCGAAATAAGTTCCGCCCATAATAGTCAATTACCCCTTGTAAACGAACAAATTGATTTTCAGGCATCACCTTTGCTTTTGTCTGTTTTATAAAATACGATGTAATACTCTCCTGTAATACTCTGTCTTGATAATGAGTTCATAACTCGAAACATGTCGACTTTTCGTTACTGCTAAATACAGTATCTAAATATTTGTTATATTGTGAAACATAAGCCAAGTATTTTTTATTTTAAAGTTTATACTTTATTCAAAGATTATTTAGTTTGTCTTTTACGCAAGGATATTTTACTTAAGAGAATGACTCCAGTTCAGTCGAATTAGTCAATAGATGGAAGAGAAATCTCTCGAATTCATCGAGACATAATGTTCACATGAAAATGTGAAAAAGCAACAGATCTCCGTCACTTAGATCGTATTTTTCGCGCGTAGTGCATCGCGTCGAGATTCGATTCGCACGGAATGAATTATGATTTAAAAGAACACGTTTAAACAGCAAACAAAAATGAAATTTAGAAAATAATTTCATGTATTAAAAAAAATAATTGCGAAGTGCATTGCGTGAAAAATCACGCAAAAGTTAGAAAATAACTTATTTTATTCTAAAAATGAATATTCTGGAAGTGCATCTGAACAATGATAGCAGTGAAGCATCGAGATCCGATTGGAACAGTATAGCATCCGCGAAGTGCATCGCGGTTGAGGAAAATAGTTCAAACCCACAAAAGATCGTATTTCAATATGATCTCAATCCACTTACCAAATCTCAACCTTCTAACCCAATCCACAGAAGCAATGCAGTTTAAGAAATCCTCAAAAATCACAAAAAAACAAGAAATATCTTCGTAAAAATGGTTATGGTTGAAAAAATTCACCCAAATTTTCAACGTTCTGCGTCGAAAACAACCCCAAATACCAAACTGCAACTCAACGGGAGTCGCTAAATATGCTAATATGTACCGAGAAGAATATATATATGAAAACAAGAAATATCTACGTAAAAATGGAGACCATTGAAGAAATTTATGTAAATTTTGTAGGTTTTCTTCTGCCTCGATAGCAATCTCGGATATCAAATTTCAGCTCCTTTGTTTTAATGGAAAAAGCCATTATATACCGGGGAAATTTATATATATATATATATATATATATATATATATATATATATATATATATATATATATATATATATATTCATATATATATATAGTCGCACCTACGTCTACAAAATAGGCATGCCTCTCATCCATTCGCAATCATCCCTGAATTGCTCTTATTTCTGTATTAATATTCTGAAACTACGCCAGTGATTACGGAGTACTTCCACGACGTGAAAGTGTATACCTGCACGGGATCTAAAAATTCATCCAACACTTCATCTCTTCATCTCTACGAACACCTTGAATGGTTCATTGTAATACCTCCAGCCGTTATATTCTTAATTAATATTCCAACGAGTGTCTCAAACCTGCCATGTTGAAAATAGATGGTACGCAAGGAATTTCAACACTCTTTCCGTTTGTAGAAGCAGGAACGAATCCTATTGAATGCAGTAGCAATAATAATCCAAAAGCTTCTAAATTAGCATATTACTCGGAAAACATTTCCTCCTTGAATACCTTCAATGCTTCAGCGATAACAAAAAAGATTTCTTATCATGGATGTTTTCATATTCAAATGAAAATGAAATTTCTATTCAATATCAGAATCCCGAAATGTTAACTGAAGGCAATGAAGAATTTAGTTGTGTCCTCCACAGACTGTACAAGTTAAAAAATAATGATAAAAATTTTTATGTCAGTGTTTTATGTGTGAGAACTGAAAATTTTCACCTATGTGAATTGAGTTGATGTTAGGAATGTGCTCTTTGGAGGTCAAACTCTTTTCCCTCATCGTCCTTAATTTTTATGTGGAAATTTCTTGCTTTTTTTCTGGTTTTCAAGTTTTGCGCATCTCTACAGCCCCTCCAAAGTCAGTTAGAAGGCTAAAAATGTGTATGTGAATTGAGTTGGTATAAGAGATGTCCCCTTTTGAGGTTTCAAATGCTCATTCGACACTTACTATTGTACAGCGACTGTCTATTGGCTTAATTGAGCTTTGCGCCTTGATCTAGTTGCTGGAATGTGTGAAAATCGAATTAAGTGTTACGGAATAAGCTAGATATAATCTTTTAATCCATAAACTTAAAAAAACTTCAGTTTTCGTTGAACATAATCCACTTATACTATAATACTGCCAGTTTTTACAACAGACAATAAAATAATCGGACCTCTATAGAACATCCCTCTTTCATTATCAGTAACATAGCTCCGAGAAGTTTAGCTGAGAGTAAACAGATAGCTGTTTTTATTATATTAGGCATAATAGCTGAGGTCAGGTCTGAAATATGGATCACAAATCTGCCTATATCTGTCGAATACGATATCTTTATTTTTTTTTTATTCATAATAATAATAATAATAATAATAATAGGATTTTATTCTCATAGTATTACAATATCTTATAATAAAAGAAAACAGGTCAGAAATAATCGAACATATCATATTTAGGTTCTACAAGCATCAAAGTAATCCTGAAGACAGTAAGGCTCCAGTTTTATCAAAAATCTGCGGATCGCCTCTTCAAAAGGTCGCAGCCGAGATATCGAGCGGAACTCGCGCGGTAGTGCATTGTGAATTTTCATGCACATGTATGATGCACAGTGTTGTGAGGTAGTTAAGGCGAGCCGAGGCAGGAGATAGGAATGAGTGCGCCTAGTGTTATTATGATTTTCAAAATCAGTGAATAGTTCACTATGGCCGCGGATGAACATAAGGCACCTGAACAAGTACAAGCCCGTAACTGTGAGAATGTTATTTTCCCTGAAAATGCCCCTACAGGAAGATCGATGTCTCATACGACACAAGCTTCTCAGTGCCATCTTCTGGGCCACAAAAATCCTTGCAGAGTGAGGACTATTCCCCCAAAACAAGATCCCGTAGGCCAGAAGGGACTGAAAGTTCGAAAAATATAGCATAAGCAAGACATCAATGCTAAGATGACACTTCAAGGCATTGAACGTATATACTACCGACATAAGTCTACTACTAAGGTGATCAATGTGTTCTCCCCATTTTAGGTCAGAAGATAGTATTAATCCAAGAAATTTAGTGGACGGTTTAAGAGCTATGTCACCGTATGTAAGGTGAACATGACTAGATCCTAATGGGGAGTTTGCCCGAATTTGAAAATGTAAACACTCACACTTATCAAAATTTATTTTTAAGTGATTTTTCGAGCACCATTCCGCAAAGATATCGACCACAGCCGCAGACTCTGCCAGGGCGGTACCCAAATCGGAGGATTTCACGATCAGATTAGTATCGTCAGCATAGATTGTGATTCCAGTAGTCGAGTCGTGAAAAAGATTAGGGAGGTCATTAATGTATACGATGAACAGTAGTGGGCCTATGATACTCCCCTGAGGGACACCAGCATCCACTACCGCCTCGTCCGACACAAAACTCCGGCCATCAACAGTTAGCTCGACTCTCTGCCGACGACCACTCAAATAGGATTTTATAAACTGCAGTTGTTTATCACGAATTCCACAATAGTCAAGCTTAAGTAACAGAAGTTCGTGATCAACGTTGTCGAATGCCTTGGTAAGGTCAATAAATAGGCCTATGGGTATAACACATATATAACACATATATAAGAAAATAGTCGACCCTATAGCGCTGTTGGGAATTCATCTATTGGATGACTTTGTTCTGACTGACTTGAAACCAACGTCGACAAAAACTACTGACCTGACTGTCGTGAAACCAACGTCGAGCAAAAACTACTGACTGACGTGAAACGAACGTCGGCAAAAACTACTGACTCTCGTGAAACGAACGTCGAGCAAAAACTACTGACTGACGTGAAACCAACGCCGGCAAAAACTACTGACTGTTATGAAACCAACGTCAAGCAAAAACTACTGACTGACGTGAAACCAACGCCAGCAAAAACTACTGACTCTCGTGAAAACAACGCCGAGTAAAAACTACGGACTCTCGTGAAACCAACGTCGAGCAAAAACTACTGACTTTCGTGAAACCAACGTCGAGCAAAAACTAGAAGATAAAATACGGAAATTTGATGTTGCAAACCTTTTATTTCAAAAACATAAATCCATAAATATTATTGGAATCACAGTATGGCCCAACACAATTAAAACAGATATTGGTAATCGGCATTGGTCAGCAAACCCTTTAACAATTTTTTAACAGAATCTATTTCATTTCAGTTGAAACGAGGTAGCAGACACAGTGTAGGAATTTCAGAGGTTTACTCAATTATTTAAGTTTCATTTGTTATTCTTTCCAAAAACTTAAGATTCTGTCTATACCATTTTCTTATATAATATCAAATCTTCCATGCTTATGTCACTTTATATTATATAGTTTCTACATCAATCCTTTCTCATCAATCAACCACTGGAGTCAATGAATACACTACTCTCAACTTCAAAATTTCGCATAAAAAGACGTGATTGAAGTAGAAGTTACTCGAACAACGTTGATAGAGGGATAATCCGAGTTTTTTACACTCAGCTCTAGGAATAGAATAAAGCGTGTCGAATAAGCTAGAACCATTTGATATAATTATTATGTATAATATCGTCAACATAATAGTATCATTCATATCCCCTGATATTTTTAAAGATGCTACATAATCATCTCCTTTAACTTAATGCATCGTAATATGGCGTTCAACGAATGTCAATGTTCAGTCGTTGTCTGCGTATAGAAAATAATCTCGTGGATTGTGGTTTTTCAGAATAAGATAAGATAATTGAGTGAAGCATAAAAAAGTTACCTACCGTAATTTCAAACGAAATATGTTACAAACAGAAAATACATAACCACAATAGGTATATTAATTATCTCTGAAATAAATAAAATTCACATTTGTCAAATTATACACTATGTATGGGAAATACATAGAATTCAGAATAAGTTAGAAAAATCTGAAGAAGATAAAACCAGTCGTAAAACCTTGTGATTCTGTCCAACAATTTCCAAGCAGTCTGGCAACGCATAACCTTGTGAAAAACAGTTATTTTATTTATCAATAAATGATAGCAGCACTTGTGAACAAAGAGTAGGTACCGTATATAGAACATTTTAGTAATAAAAATACAACATTCATAGCAACAGCTCTCAATGGGATCAGTGACATTATTTGCTCAGTATAATATACGATCCATAATCGTTTGATCATAACTGTTTTTCATATTAAAGGAGACATATGAACTTATATATAATAGTGAACGTATAAGGGGTTCGTCGTTTTCGACTTTCCTGGAGTTTCCTGCGTTTTTACGGGCGGTCTAAATTTCAGGAAAAGTGTTCGGGATAACGGTTGAATACTTCAGTGTGGGTAGAACATAATCCATTTTTACCAGTAATACTCCCCGTTATCACAACAGTCCATAAAATAATTGGACCTCAATAAAACATTCATTTTTCAGTATCATATAATAATACCACTAGAGATGAAATTTTGCCGGCAAAATTTCTCGATTGTAATATGAAAGTTTGTTGCTTAGGCAATTTCGCGACTGACATTTGTATTAAAATCACGAGCCGTCAAGCGAGTGATTTTGGAAAAAATGTCATGAGCGAAATTGTCTAGCAAACAAACTTGAATGTTACAAGAGAGAAATTTTACCTGCTTAAATTTCATCTCGAGTGGTATTCGACATGACTATTTCACGAGAAAATATGTCCAACCGTAATATGGTCACATTTCAGAAAATCAAGGAAATAAAGATTCATGTGAGAAATGTCAAAATATTATCGCTGAAATACTAACATAGTAAGTTTTGCCGGCTTGCATGTTTTATCGCTGTGAAACGAGAGTAGCTATGGAAACTTTCTCACTAAAAAGGGAATGAGTGAAATAGTCAGTTATAATATAACAAGAGAGTGAGAATAAATTGAAAATAATTTGACAGATTTTTTCGAAACTTGTTGCCAGGCAATAGTCACGAGAGCCCGGAGGGCTCGAGTGGCTATTTCCAAATGGCAACAAGTTTGAAAAAAATCTGTCAAATTATTTTCTATAATTTATCGAACTCGCGAGTTATATTTGACTAGATTATTTTTTTTTTCAACAATTCTGTATTAGAAAGTGCCACCGAACTTTGTTTGTGCTTTTCAGGATGTTTTTGTAAAATTTTTCTTTTTGCATCTCGAGCATTTTTGAATTCTATATCATTGAAAGGATCAAATGACCTGTTATACTTATTAAAGTATAGTTCTTGAACTAATTTTGCCGTTTTATTCCACATTGTCTTTATTCCTGCTTCTTTATAATCATTTCTGTCCTTTCTTTTCATGTTATAAGCCCAATCTTTCAAAATCAATGCCAGAGTAGCTGTTGTAGTAGATTGATCCAGAATATAATTTCTTTCTTTGGTGAAGGTCTTAAATTGTCTCCATATAGACTGATTACTTATTAGATTGTTTTTCGAAGTAGTTTCTAAAATATTTTTTGTTATTTCTGCATCAGAAAAGGTACTAAATCGATGATTTTCATCCATTTTATATATCGCGTTGACACAATTAGGTAATTATTTTGACAACTATCTGACACTTGCTAAGCAAATAAAAGCTACAGTGATTATTCCCGAGAATAATCACAAAAGATTTATTCCCACTATAATAATGACATCATTAGTTAAAACTAACTCTTTTGACAAATAAAGAAGCATTTCATTGGTTTTAAGAAACGTCAAAAAATAATCAGTAATATACCTACGAGAAGATTATGAGAGAAAATAAACTGCTGCATTTATTACATGAGCCATAATAGCGCAAGCTAGATTAAGTCGATTCTATGAAAATGCTTTTGGAGGTATAATGTTTTTTCCTCAACTGTGGCAAATTTTATGTTCTTGTTTTTTGTTTGTTTTTGAGGTTTTGCTCACCTCCACAGATCCTCTAGATTGAGAAGAAGAGTTGAAATTTTATACGTAGAATGAGTTGATGTTCAGAAATTAGCTCATCATGGTTTTAACTCTTTTCTCAAACCTTTTTAATATAGATATTGCATGAACTTCTTTCCACGTTTTGCTCAATCCACTGCTACTCCAGATTGAGTTAGTGGGTTGAAATTCCCTATGTGTATTGAGTTGATATTTAGAAATTGCCATTGGTAGTTTCAATCATTTTTTCTAACTGCTGTGATTTTAATGTAAAGATTTCATGATTTTTCGGAGGTTTCAATGTTTAGGCTCATGACCATTTCATACCAAATTTACTAAGGGGGTTAAAAATTTGTATGTAAAAACGTACAAAAATAGGGCGTTAACGACGGAGCTCTGCTACCCATGCGTAATTTTCAGCAGGTTTTCAATCTGAAAACCTGCTCACTCAAATAGCTGCGATTAGCAAAATTCGACCTGGGACCAAGATAGTTTTTCGTCTCATGACTTTTTTTGAAATTGTTTTGAGCAATAGGGTTGATAGTTGATAGTTAGATAGTTTTGGATGTCTTCTTGGATGGGATTGGTTTTGGTACTAATAGGCGAGGGGGTTGAGCCACATGAAAGGAAATAATCTTGTTGACACGATAGAGGGCGCAATTTTGGAGAAATAGGGTTAAAAGTTGGTAGGTATGTAGTTTTTATGTCTTCTTGGATGGGATGGATTGGTTTTGGTAAAAATCGGTTAGGGGATTGAGTCATAAGATCGGTACTTGTTTACACGATAAAGGGCGCAATGCTGAAGCAATAGGGTTGAAAGTTGGTATTCTAAATAGATGGAAAACTGGATGGAATTTGGAAAAAAATCTAAATTGAATAAATATATTTTTTAAACTGGAACGTTATGAAAACCTGAAAACTAATGCAGCTTGATGCGAGAGAGTTTTTTGAATTTATTTGGTTTTGTGAATTTTCTGTGAATGTTGGTTTCTTGATTTGAATAAATGGAGAATCTTAACGCTTTATATTATTGTCAAAATATATCTGTCATCTTGGTCACGGAATTGTATTCATCGTTCGATTACCACTGAATTTGTTATTTGTCTTAACAAAATGATTACTTAGCAATTTAATGATGATGATTTAATGTTCTCCAATGTGTAGTTTAGCTCTTCACCTAGTATACGCATGTAACCTGCCCAATAGTCTTTCTAAACTTTCCCCAGTTTTGACTTCAACTTATGCTCGTATTTTTCAATAATTTCTATAGAATTAGGATTGAATTCCGCAAAAGCCAATCCGCTTTGTGCTACAACACGTGTAGTTGAATTAGTAGCGAAGGTTATTTCTATTATCTTCAGTTGTAGTGAAGTCAGTGCAGTTCTCACTCTACTAAGCTCTTGTAAATTATAGTTTCGTTTTGACCTACCTATTCTCGTTACCAATTTTTCTACATTAAAATATCGAAAGTTGAAAACTATCAAAAAAGTAACATCAGCTCAATACACAGTTTGGAAGGGATGGGGGAAGCAAACATACCTTCCCAAATATCCTGAAAATCTTAATTTCAGACATGTTTTTCATAATTAATTTATACGTCTTCTGCCATGTCATCAAAACATTTCGTTAACTTGCACCTTAGGCTATCCCAAAGTTTGGATATGTTTAGATATTGACTAAATTCAACCAAATTTCAATAGTTTTCTTCTGCCTCTAAAACAACCCCAGATACCAAGTTTCAGCTCATTTAGTTTGATAGGTAACGCCACTTTAACAGTATGTACCGAGAAAGAAGTATATATGAAACATCAAAAAAAACACAAATTTCGTATTGCGGATTTAAAACTACCCCCACGCCTCACTGTTGACTTTCGATACAGTGCAATAGTATATTATTTTCGGGAAAACTAAGGCAAATTATAACACGTTGCAATTCTTTTCAAGGAATCTCGAGCACGTTCGACACTCAGTTAACTCAAGCCCTATAGTAACCATTTTCATTTGACGATTGCATGAAAATTGTACGGACTTTGTCTCTTAGTTTTTTATTAGTTTTAGTTAAGACAGCATCCAAAAATTTTTGAAATCTTTTACTCTAATAGCTTAGATTTTTTTGTCTCAAATTTAACTCTTGTTGTTATACAATTTTTTATCAGTAATATGTCTGATATCTGTGATTTATCTAAAAATAAAGCTTCAGTAATCTAAACAAATTTCAAGAGCACTAACGAGTATAGAGAACTTGAAGTATAATGATTAAAATGAGGTATAATTTTCTATCTAAGCGTACCAGTCTTATCATATTAGTTGGATAAAATAATCACATAAATATTCAATTGATATTAGAAACTACTTGACGAAATGGGTCGTTCGGTACGCAAGCAGTATAGCGCTATTTATTATCGGAGCTATCAGTTATTTGAAAGGAAGGAATTAAATTACCTAATTGGCTCAAAAATGCATATACCACCTTCCTAAGGTCACCTAAAGAGTTGTTTTATTATAAACTCCTATCGTATAGTATAGATATATACAGGCTCCGGAAAATTGATCTCCCACATTTTAATAAAACGCCTTTGTAAATGCTATTGAAACTTTTTATTTATTAACTGAAAATGTATGCTATGCCATTTCTTTTCATTAAATTTTGAAAAAAGAGTCCAAGTAGAGACCATTTTTTTTGATACACAGATGAGTACACATTTTCAAATGGAAAGGATCCAACAGCACACCAAACGGTAACACGTGGGCTGTGAAGTGGCCTTTCATGGAGCTGGCGTTGATTTTCTAGTGCTCAGTAGCGAAAATTCTGCTTATTCACACATCCAAATGAGAATCGTCACTCTTTATTAGGAGGTAATTCTGTTGAGCGTTTTGAGGAATGTCGTAGGAACATGCTCTGCGATTTTCCCAGTTCCGTGCACTAAGTTCTTGTACGATCATCATTTTGTATGGGTGGAATAAAATCGGCAGATAAAATTATTCTCACAGAGGATCTGACAAACGCACAGCAGAGGCACATTCAACAGCTGAACGGTTAGTAAATCGTTCAACTGCTTCTCTTACAGCTGCAACATTTTCTAGTGTCCGAGCACTTCTGGGTCTCCCAGTTGATTTTCGTTTCAAGGCTGAAACTGAGGCTCTAAAATTTGAAACCCATAGCATTATTTTTTTTGCGATCTGAAACCAATCGCGAAGTGAGTACGAAAACTTCTTTGCGTCGTAATCACAGATTCCTTACTTTTCATGAATGTTTCGATAATGAAGGCAGCATGCATCCAATTTTCCAATTTATGACGACAACTGAAATGGCAAGGTATGAGCTACCAACCAAATATGCTAATACTGTCTTCAGTTATTCGTGTACAGTGACGGTGCAAGCAAAATGTGGGATAAAATTTTGCCGGGCTATATATATATATATATATATATATATATATATATATATATATATATATATATATATATATATATATATATATATATATATATATATATATATATATATATATATATATATATATATATATATATATATATATATATATATATATATATATATATATATTTATATTTATATTTAAAGATATATATATATATATATATATATATATATATATATATATATATATATATATATATATATATATATATATATATATATTTATATATATATATATATATATATATATATATATATATATATTTATATTTATATATATATATATATTTATAATAATAATAATAATAATAATAATAATGTTTATTTGTTAATGGTTTACAAATTACAAATTAATCAATTCAAAATAAATTTCCAAACAAACATAAATTGAAAGAGGTAGATCTACACAAAGTAGAGCCACCTGTGTTATAACGAATATAGATATCACAACACGACCTTTGCTTCAAAGAAATACATAAAAAACCGAAAAATAACTTCAAAATAATCACAGTTTATCACAAAAAAAAAGTCAAAATCAGGGCGTGTATGTCAAAAATAGAGTAAAATGTCACAATCGGGATTATTATTTCACAAATTGGGTAAAATGTCCATATTCGGTAGGTTCTAACATCATCAAAATTCCTTCCGCTGTCATAATTTAATGAGTTCATATATGTTTTCTTTTTCTATGAGCATGCAAAATTGCATGCTGCAGAATTTATAATGTCATAAAACTTTTTAGAGTTTTCACTCTGAATGTATGACTTTAGTTTTTTTTTGAAAGAGGCATAAGTTTTTGACTCTTTAATATAAGCGGGAAGAGAATTATAGATTCTAGGGGCCAGGTAAACCATATTTCTTTGGCCAATTGTCTTTTCAGCTCTGGGTTCTATTAATTTTCCTCCTCCTGACCTGGTCTCATGTTGATGGGCCACTGTTCTCATTACAGACCTATCTTTAAATAGGTTGAGCATCATCCTATAAGCATATAGTTTATTCATGTCCATCAATCCAGATTCCTCAAATAAGCGGTCAGTGGGATAAGTTCTCTCTTTTTTCAGAACAATTTTTATGAACCATTTCTGCATCACTTGTAATCTTTTCATATGCGCTTGATATGCACCACCCCATCCCAGGATTCCGTACGACAACTGTGACTGTATCAATGAACAATAGATCATCTTCAATTCGGGCGTATCCAAACTATTTTGTAGGTACTTGAATCGTGCCAAGAAATATCTAATTTTATTTACAATATATTGAATCTGCATATCCCATTTCAGATGACAATCAATCATGATACCCAGATATTTGACAGACGATGAACCCACCGCAATGTTCTGTCCTGCAGGTGTAACTAGAGGATCTAAGCGAGGCAATTTGTTGGCATAAGAAGTGAATGGAACGTATTTTGTTTTCTCTGGGTTCAAAGTCAGCTTATTGTACTGAAACCACTTATTCAGTTCTCCTAAATCTGTTTCAGCTTTAATTTTCAGTTCATTCCAGTTTGAAGCACTATACAGAATTGCTGTGTCATCTGCATAACACATTATTTCACCCTTAGTATCGGATGTGAGAAGAGAGTTCACGTAAATAACAAAAAGAATAGGCCCCAGGATAGTACCCTGTGGAACCCCATATTTAACTGTTATGGGCTTACTTAATTTCCCATTTATATTTACTACTTGCTCTCGATCGCACAAATAGTTTTTCAGTAAATCGTAGCACTTTCCCCGAAATCCACAATTATACAATTTCTGCAATAGCCTACTATGACAAACTGTATCGAAGGCCTTTGATAAGTCGAGGAACACACACAAAGACGGTGTCCCAGAGTCCATATATTTGTAAATCTTAGATATCAATAGTTTGATTGCATCTTCCGTAGATTTTCCTGGTCTGAATCCAAATTGAAGGTTCGAAATAATATTGAATTTTTCCAGAAAAGAATTTACACGAGAAGCAATTATTTTTTCCATGATCTTCGCTATATCTGAAATGATAGTTATAGGACGATAATTTGACATATTTGTTTTATCTCCTCCCTTGTGTAGTGGCTTTATCATTCCTAATTTGAATATGCGTGGAAAATATCCATTTTCAAAACATTTGTTTATAAGGAATGTGAGTGGTTGTGATACTTCCATACATATTTCCTTCAGGGTCTCTGCTCGTAAACCATCAACTCCACAAGATTTCCCAGATTTGAGTTCTTGTACAACATTTTGAACTTCAATAGAATCTGTTGGTGAGAGAAAAATTGAGTTTCTTATATATTTTTCATTCTCTTTGAAATTTGGCGGAGAATCAATTTTCTTCGCTAATTTTTCTCCTACTGTACTGTAGTATTGATTGAAAGCCTTGGAGATATTTTCATCATTCTGCAAACATATATTATCTTCAGTGAAAATTTCTTTTATCTCACAATTGGATATGGATTTTCCACACATTTCATTAACGAAATCCCAAACAGCCTTGTTTCTATATTTGTTTTTTCGTATGAATGATTCAAAATATTTTTCTTTCTGAGCATTAATAACCTTGCTCAGATCGTTTTTACTTTTATTATACAGTTTCTTCAATTCAATATTTGCCGGGTTTTTCAGAGTATTTCTATATAACTCATTTTTATTAGCAATAGCTCTCAAGAGCACCGGGGTAATCCATTTTTTTCTTGATATATATTTGTCCGTTTTCTTTACTGTGTAACTATTTTTCTCTATATGATTTTGTAAACTTTCTATGAATATCTTAACGGCAGTATCAATATCACTCTGCCCATAAACATTTTCCCAGGTTTCGTGATTCAAGTGATCTCTCAATGTGTGATAATTAATATATTTTTTATAAATGATTTTGGCCTTTCTGTGCCACGAATGTTTTGTCTCTTTTTTATCCATTATAAGCGCTATCGGATAGTGATCAGTAATACTTGTTTCAATTACAGCGCTGAAAAACTGATCATTCGTTCCTTTCTTTGATTTAATCAGAAAATGATCCAAACAACTCGCGCTTTCGGGGCGTGTAGGACGGTTTATGTAGGAAACGTAGCCTGCTGTGGTGAAAATATTTTTATACTCCTCACAGTAGTCAAAATTGGCCATAAGATCTATGTTCATGTCTCCAGTTATTATATGACAATCACAGCTCATTATACCCTCCAAATAAGTGAGAAAATTTGTATTGAAAATTGCTGGATTTGTAATAGGCGACCTGTATAGGGCAGAAAGCAGTAATTTTCTATCTTGTATACGAATCCCAATTTCTACAGCCCTCACCTCGCCTAAGTTTATAATTTTGTAATCATATTCTATATCATTCCTAATATAAACAATCACTCCATCATTTCTATTGAAACATCCCTCATTATAAATAATACTATACCCACGCCTATTGTACATTTCCAAGTCGTCAATCTGAAAAGTTTCAGTGAGAACTATCACATCGAAGCTCGGTTTTATGTTTTCAAGAAAAACGAACAGTTCATCCACATTTTTGTGTATGCTGCGAATATTCAGATTGAAAACGCTGATACACAATGTAGCTCTCAACATTTCATCAGATAAATGAGATATATCTTGTATTTTTGTTGTTGGATATTGATCCGGTTCCAGGTCTCTTATGAAGTTATGCATACTATGTCTTAGGAATTTAATGAAAATTGAAACTATTTAAATTATTAGACTTGCAAAGATATTCTACAACGCAACAAAAAGTAATAGTAATACTATTAGACTTACATGTACTTTGAATGATTATTTGTATTCGTTCTGTGACCTTGTTCTTGTCCTTATTCCATCGACAGATCCCAGGACGTTTGAAATTTGTTTCTTTTTGATTGCTCCCTTTGCCTGCAAATTTTGTTCATTGTGTACCTCCTTGTTGTTATCTACTTCGACTGTTTCAAGTTTGTTCTTATTTCTGATGTTGATTCTGGATGTTGTTGGTGTAGCTGGCTCACTTTTTGCCTTCAATAACTCATAGTTTTCCGACCCGAATAATGCAAGTTCATCAACAGTGTATCCAACGTTATCAACGAAGAGTTTGTTTCCCCGAATGAAGCAGTGGTTTTCCGTTAATTCTCTTATGAAACGTGAATGTTTTCTCAATTCTTTTTGTTCTTCTCTCTGTTTGATAGTCCGGTCAGGTATAATACTCACTCCAGTATCCTTCAGTTTTTTTGATTTTGATAATATTCGTTTTTTTGTAGAGAATGAAATGAGTTCAACCTTGATTGGGCAGTTTATTCCCTTACCCAAGGAGTAAACGTCACCTATATCAGACTCCTTTATATCGACGTCCAACAATCTGTTCACTTTCTCACAAACATAGTCGGATGATATTTCATTTTCTCCGTTGGAAAGACCGAAAATTACCAAATTATTCTTGTTGACTATTGTTTGAAATTTTTCTATTTTATCCTTGAGCTCTTTATTTTCTGTTTCAAGAATTTGAACTTTATGATTCAATTCTTCAAGTTTTACAGCAGTTCTGACTTCGCTTGCTGTTATTAAATTTTTTATTTCGTTCCGTGTTTCTACAATCTCCTCATATAGTGTCTCCAATGTTATTTTAGGAGACTGATCCGACATAATTTATAATACTTCAAAGATGATTATTGATGTATGGTAAGCTTTATTAGGTCGCACCTGTGTTCTCCAGTGTAGTTTTTTTCGCCTCTTGTGATGTTTATAATTCCTGCTGAATTATAACGTTGAACTGAAATGAGTTATTCTCTACACCATAGATGACCACATCAATTAGAGTTATTACGTTCCCATAGGTTCATACGTTAACAACTACAACACCTTTTCCCAAAAATTAACTGCACTTATAACCAAGTTATATCTGAAAATTACTTTCCGTATTTCTCCAGAGCAAGTGATACCACTAAAGGTCGCACACACATCCTATATGTATATATATATATATATAAAATCTTCTGATAATTATTAGCAATAACAGGCTTGTTGAATCTTAAAAAACTCGATTTTATTAAAAAGTTGACGTTTCGCCACGACATTCGTGGCTTTATATTTTTTTTTTTTATATTTTTAAGATTCAACAAGCCTGTTATTGCTAATAATTATCAGAAGATTAGAAATAGTTCACAGGCAACAACAATTCGAATAAATAATTATATATATATATATATATATATATATATATATATATATATATATATATATATATATATATATATATATATACTAGCTGACCTAGCAGACGTTGTTCTGCCATATAAATTATTTTTATCTATCTATCTATCTATCTACATATCTATTATGTATCAATCTATCTGACCTGGCAAACGTTGTTCTGCCATATAAATTATTTTTATCTATCTATCTTTTTATCTATTCATCTATCTGCCGATGTATCACTATCTATCTAACTATCTATCTATCAATCTATCTGACCCGGCAAACGTTGTTTAAATTATAAAAATGGCTATTAAAAAATATGGGTTGTTGATAAAAAGGTGAAAATTTAGAGTTTTTTTTATTTTTTAATGCAATATCATAAAAAAATAAAAATGAAAATTTTGTCCAAAAAATTTATAAAAATGTTTGTGATGAACTACTCTAATCACGTAGGGGTATGAAAAATATATTACGACCTATTCTCAGACAGACTATTGTTATTTTCGATTGCCAACTTGCAACCCTATTGCGGATCTGTGGATAAAATTGAAAAGAATAAAAATCGCGACGGAAAAATAGGTGTTGATCGTAGAAGGTAAAAAATTGAGAGTTATATGAATTTTTTTATTCTTGACAAAATAAAAATAAAAATCTTGCCAAAAAAAATTGAAGTTTATAATCAACAAATAAAAAATAGGGATATTTTAGAATGCTGTATCATAAGAAAAATTAACATTAAGTTTTGTCTGAAAAAAAATCAAGGGGTGGACTACCCTTAATATTTAGGGCGATGAAACATAGATGTTGGCCGATTCTCAGACCTACCCGATATGCACACAAAATTTCATGAGAATCGGTCGAGCCCTTTCGGAGGAGTTTAACAAATGAAAAATGGGGGTTGATCGTAGAAGTGTGCAAATTTAGGGTTGTGTGTATTTTTGAATTCTGTATCATAAAAATATAGAACAGAAATTTGTGTCTGAAAAATAAAAAAATTTAATTAGGGGGTGGACCCTCAACATTTAGGGGGATGAAAAATAGATGTTGGCCGATTCTCAGATCTACTCGATATGCACACAAAGTTTCATAAGAATCGGTCAGGCCATTTCGGAGGACTTTAACAAATAAAAAATTGGGGTTGATCGTAGAAGGGTGAAAATTAAGGGTTGTATGTATTTTTGAATGTTGTATCATAAAAAAATAGAACAGAAAATTTCTTAACATTTAGGGGGATGAAAATCTAGTTTTCATCCCCCTAAATGTTAAGAAATTTTCTGTTGTTAGCCGATTCTCAGACCTATCCGATATGCACACAAAATTTCATGAGATTCGGTCGAGCCATTTCGGAGGAGTTTAACACCGCGACACGAGAATTTTATATATTAGATATATATATATATATATATATATATATATATATATATATATATACATATATATATATATATATATATATATATATATATATATATATATATATATATAAATATATATATATATATATATATATATATATATATATATATATATAAATATATTCCCTTCACTCCTTCTGCAATAACAGGATGTTTGAATTAGAAAAACGACTTTATTGAATAGTTTACGTTTCATCATTAAATTCATGACTTTCTCAAAACATGTGATGGAACCTATTGCAATAAAATCGACATTTATTGATTATAAAATAATTGAAAACACAAGAAAACGGACAACTGTGTTTTATAGATTAAACTAATTTTAGTGGAATCGCGCCAAGTGGTTTACTTCATTTGATTAATAATTTGTTACTCTTCTAACACTGAATTTCCGATATTTCGACATATATATTTTGTGATTTTCTTTTGTGCTTATGTTTGTAGCTTCCCTGAAGATGACAGTAATCATTGTCGAAATATCGGAAATATAGTGTTAAAAGAGTACACTTTTTGCTTGCTGCTATACCTAAATAATTTATCCTAATTGTAAAGACTACCCTTCTTCTATATATATATATATATATATATATATATATATATATATATATATATATATATATATATATATATATATATATATATATATATAATATTTAATAATTTCTCATTTTGGTTTTGATACCCTCTAGGGGAAAAATAGCAATTTAAGTAGTTTTAAGTAGTAGTTTAGTACCGTGAATTCGTTGGTACTACATTTTAAAAAGGATTATCTCAATATTTGGATAAGTCGATGATGCAAGATATAGGATTATAGGTATTACTGAATGATACAACCAATGATAACTCAAATCTAATTGAAAACAATCAACTCATAATTCCAATAATCTTATCACTGTGTTTTATGCAAATTGTATCCATAATCTTCCATTTGAAGAATTGTGCTTTAGAGATAGACAATTTAATTTTTAATTTTTTTGAACTTAAATTTGGGAAGAATTTGAATGAATAAATAGTACCACAGGAATGTAGATTTTAGAAACTATTGCAACAATCACAAAATAATACTATACACAGTGTACCTACTAATGGCAAAATAGCTGTTCAAATAGGAGAATCAAGTGAAATTATTCAACATTGCAAAGGATTTCCATTTTTTCACATGGATGGTAGGATCAAAAATATAAAATTCAAATAGAGATGGAATATGCAAAGTTTCTAAAAACGCAGCCAATTTAACAAAGGTGGATACCTGGTCGAATTTGGAAAACCTGAAATGAGTATAAAGCAATTATGTTACTGATTTTTTTTTTGAGTTTACAAAACCGAACAAACGTCATACAAAAATTTCTCATTGGTGAAATATTAACAATAAAATTGAAGAATTAAATTCCATTATCCCAATCCAAACACAATTCAAATCGATACATTTTTTATATCGTCATTGTTATGCTTGGAAATTGTTTTTTCAATAAAATTGTGTTGCCACATTTTTGTTATCCCTAATCATTACTGCTGAAATGGTAGTTCGAGTTTTAACTAATCATTGCCTATTAAAATCGTAGGACCATAAAATAATGGTTTAATAGTTATAATACGTGATTTCCATGCAAATAATAAATTTCCATTTAATTCTAAACATACTGAATCTTATATTTCGAATGACCAAACATTTATCATTCTTTTCACGGATAACTTATTATTTTTCGGTTATAGATTTAAACGTTGGTCGAATTTTCCTTTATTTTTCATATCCATCCGTGTGTCAAAACCCACTAATAATAATCGTTTAACACATATAGCGTGGTAAAATTACACAAAATATCCGTAATATGCAGCAAAAAGTAAAAACCTGTTGGAAATTCAAATTCAGGTAGTTGAAAGGATTGTCTTTAATATGTGAAAATCTTTACAAATTCAGGTGAGCATTTTTCCGGAAAAACTTTGGTCGAAAATTTTTTTATTTATTTTTTCACTCTAATTGTTTAAATAATGAAAATGCAGAGAAATGTTCAAATCAAAAATTGTAGGCAATGCATTTACCTACAAAATTTATCTGAAAAGTTTTCTGATATCTTTATTAGTTTTTGAAATATACCAAATTTTTCTAAGAGTATTTTTAAACATCATCAATTTTCAAGTTTTTAATTTTAAGATAGAAAATGAAAAATGACATGTAGAAAAAATAATTTCATATGAAATTTGCTACAAATTGAGGTATCTACAAGTACCTAAAAAAAAAATTTTTTGTAATAATTTTTTAATGAATTATCACCGATTTTCCACATAAATCTCTCCTAAAAAATCGTTATTTTTACTAATTTTCCATACTAAACATTAAGAAATTAAACAACTTAAGTATCTAACATAGTGTACTTAAAAGATAATGATTTAATCTAAAAAATTTCATTGAAACTTTTTTTTGTAACTAGATTTTCCGAAAAGATACGTACGATTTTCCAAATGCTCCCGTTGAAATAAGCAAGTTCCAAAAGTTTCATTTGCGGTTTCGATTAGTATTTATGCCGATAAATATTTTTTATTTGTAAGGTATTGTTGTTGATTAATTTGTTCAGAATATCCCGGGCTTTTTTATCATTGAATTTGCTTTTCATGAAAGTTCTAGCAATTTTCCACGCAAACCTCCGATAACTATCATATTTTTGTCCAATATATCAAAAAATTATAAAAGTTAAAAATATAATTATTTAATGGGCTAAGTATTAAAGACCATGATATAAGTGAATAAATAGGTTTGAAAATTTTTCACTTTTTACATTTTCTTAAAGGTTACACGAAATTTTCCAAAAGCAAGCGTTACTGCTCATAGTCTTTCGGGAGTTTTATACTTCAGGTTCAGAAATTCATTGTGAATAATTGATGATTTCACCACGTAGTTTAATGAGTTAATATGTATGGACAAAAAATTTTTACTAAAAATTTAATTTGTTCTGCTTCTACACAGAGTAAGAGCACTGAGTGTTGAAGTTTCTGTTGAGCAGCAAAGCTTCATCACTAAGGTTGTGTTTTTCGCGCGAAATGCATCGCGTCGAGATGCGGTTCTAACAGATAGAATCATATTTTGAAAAATAACGCTTAAATAGCACACCGAATTGAAGCAAAATTATTTATTTTATAAAAAAAAATTTGGGAAATGCATAGCGGTTGAAACTAAGGAAGGAACGTACCTCAGCATCAACATAATCCACGTTCGAAATTTCAACCCCCTATTGTGAAAAACAATTCGCGAAGTGCATCGCGTGCTGATGGCAGATCGAGATGCAATTGGAACGGAATAGTCACCACGAAATGCAGCGCGGTTGAGAAAAAGTGTTGAAACCAAAAAACGATTTTAAGTCAACATAAACTCAATGTACGTACCAAGCTTCCCTCTAGCTCTGCAGAAGCTGTGGAGTTCGGCAATTTTTCAAAATACACGAAAAAAACCTACGTAAAAATTTGTTTTTCAAAATTTTGATACTTTCTTTCTGTTTTCCTTCGATACACTGTAATAATATATATTTTATGTGAAAATTCGACAAATAATATGTTTTCTATGAATTTCTAATCATAAATCTTATTATTTATGCACAAAATAATTTTTCGAGCTAAACATTGCAGAATATTATTCCTCGTGCCTAGAAATTCCAACTATAACAACCATACGGATGAGCTGATAATAATTACCCAATAACAACATCAAAAAATACTATTATTGCAAAAAATATTAAATATTTAAGGATAAGATGAGAACTGTCCTTAACCTATATTCCCTATGAAATTTTTCTGAAACGGACGGGCTTAACTTTATTATTACGCAAATCATTCAATGCATTCGAGAATCTCTTCCAGAGCGAATATGTCGCCTCTCCTAAATTATACAAAAAAATTCGAAAAGTCAATACCTTATTTCTATGAAATGAGCATAGAATACCTACAGTTTAACGCCGGTTCCGAACGGCCAATGGGCTTGTAAACTATGTACATTACCCAACATTTTTCATCATAAATAACCACTAAATTCCGGACATATAATAATAATAATATAATAATAATAATTTATTTTCCTTTCTGACAAAATAACATTTGTATAGGAATTGCCGAATGAACAAGAAAATATCACATTTTCCTTAAAAAATCTTCTACAGAATATAAACATTTATCAACCAACATATTTTTCAACTTAGCAAAGAGTCAGGTGACTTACATCCTACCTTATACTTATTGTAAGGAACATACAAATCATTTTGCTGACGTGTATTAACCCTATGTTTATCTTTCACTAAATTAAAAATACTCTTATTAGTATAAACATAGATACATATTTCAAAAACAAATAAGCTTGGAAGAGTTAATATTCCAAGTTTTTGAAAAAGACACTTACAGGAATATGAACTGGAAACACGAGATATACATCTAATTATTCTTTTCTGTGATAAAAAAACTTTACAAGCAAGAGATGACCAACCCCAGAAAATGACACCATATCGTAATCTCGATTCTGCGTGAGCATAATAAAGAGATACTAGTTGTTTTTCATCTAAAACAGTGCGCAAGTTTTTAAACATATAAACAACACTATTCAATTTTCCCGAAACATATACGCAATGATTTTTAAAATTGAGGCAGTCATCCAAATAGACTCCCAAAAATTTCACATTCTTACTTTGTTCAAGCAGATTTTCCCCTGCATAAACATTTACTCTAGAGCACTTCCTCTGGTAATTATGAAACCGTATAAGAGCCGTTTTATTACTGTTAAGAAACAAGGAATTATCACCAAACCATCTATTCGCTGCATCTACTACTACATTACATTTGCGTTCCAAACTACTATCAAGTTTTTCAGATACTAAAAAAGAGCTATCATCAGCATAAACAGTCATTGCATCGGCAGATATACAGTCAATGTCATTTATATAAAGAATGAACAGGATGGGGCCCAATATAGAGCCTTGTGGTACACCTATGTTTACATTCACACATCTAGAACTGATCTGTTGTTCCGTTTTCTCATTGCTATATACAACACCCAAGAGCGAGGTGGGACTCGAACCCACAATCCTCGGTTTACAAACGGTATAAGGCGGTTCACCTTACCGCTGGTCCACCGAGGCCTCTACCACATTGAAGTATACTAGATTTTAACAAAGTTATAATTAATCTAGATGAAAGCAGCTCTAACTATTCAAACTTCCAAGAGTAAAAAAGTCTAGATGGATTAAACACAATACAGAATGTCCCAGATATGATCAGCATCCTGATGGTTTAGGATAAAATTCCTTTTTTATAGATAAAGAAAAGTATGGAAATCAAGATTTCAATGCATTTAAGGATATTGAAAGTAAGAATTCCTCTAGAGTCTAGAGGAAAATATTTCCAAAGTAATTCAGAATGTCCCAGATAAAAATTGTCCAATTGAATATTTCCTTCAATATGAAATTTTGAAAAAAGTCCAAAAACAGGTCGATTTTTGATTGAAGGAATTATCCATTTACATTTTTACTTGTTTTGTAGATCTAGGTATCAACATTATCGAAATTTTGAATAGCTCTATAGGGCATGTGATACATCGTATGAGAGCTCATTTGACATGGACTCTGAATTCGTAACAAAAAAAATGAATCTTTTAATTAATTGTATTTTTAAATTCAATAATTCAAATTCTAGGGACTCCATGATCAGTTGGATCAGTTCTTACGGTTCAGCAAGACTGAGCTCTCATCCCATTTTGATCGACACGTTCGGTCATATTTAGATCAGAATTTTCCTGCACGATGAATAGGTAGGTGAGGTGCTCTAAAATGGCCAGTTCAGTGTCCTGATTTAAAACCAATCGACTTTTACTCTGACGACATCTAAAATCAGTAGTTTTGTCAAGTGATCCCGAAAATCTTGAGATTTCAAGACAACGATTTATGGAAGAATTTAATTCCAGAGGTTTTTGCAAATGTAAGAAGATGTTTCATGGATAGTCTCTACATTTGCCAGAAAAGAAATGTGCGCATTCATTTTTTCCTGAAAAAAACAAATCGTTAGATTTAAACACTTTTTTCTGAGTTAGCGTCGAAAGATCATTCATGCACTGTATCACATGACGTATAGTGTGATATTTGAAATTTTAATGTTAATACCAGAGCTACAAAACTGGTAATAATGTAAGTCGATTTCCCCTTCAAATTGAAATTGGATTATTTTAGGAATTTAATATTAGACGAAATATTCAGGTTTCATCTGGAACACTCCGTATTTTGGATCAATATACAAATCAGATGTCATATACCTAGAGTACAATAGTTCCTTGAGAATATTTTAGAATATTCCAGATTGTATAACTAATTAGGTACCAATCTCTTAATTCAAAGGAATCTGAAGTATGTTTTCCTTGAAAAGTACCATACTTCAAAATTAGAAAACTTGTATAGACATACTAAACAACTATGCTTATAAATATTTCCATTTCTTCCCATTCATAATATACTTAGTTTAGTGCAAAACCTGAACCAACATTAATTTCATTAATGTCGGCTAGCTTTCAATAGATGACTTATGTTTAGAAATATGGATGAAGCAACCATGACTCATTGTGACATAAAATCATCATTTATTATGCAAACAGCGTGGGTGAAACCATTATCTCATACATGTATTCTCAGAATTTTGTTTAAAAACAGCAATTGTCTAAGGTTTTAACAATGAGGAATGAAAAAACTAATGTGGATTGTATTATACGAATTATATTCAACAGTAAAAAAAGGAAAGGTCAGAAGAGGCCAGTTTCTATAACTACATATGTGAAGGTTGTAAGTTAATCTAGGAAATAAGAACTGTTCTCGATTGATTGAAATTTTTCAATAGAAAAATATTTTCTCTTTGTCATTAATATTTGCATTGCATTTGAACGATATAATTAATGTGATGTTGAGAACCGCACTAAGTTCAATTTTAAACAGTTTGTACCGGCTCTAATTCAAAATTCCAAATTTTTGAAGTTATACTTCTTCAGACGCGTTATGCGTAAATGATGAGTGAAATTCTATGATGCGCGCGAATCACTGTAACACAAAAGTCACAGGTTTGCGCGCGCATCACTGTGCACGATATCTCAACCCTGTTAATACAAAACTTTTAGTACCATATTTTGGTTATCGTAAAACAACCAAGCTAGTTAGTCGAGTACTTAGCGTAAGCTGGCTAGTATTTGGGAGGTCTCGGGTTCAAACCCCGGGGCCGACTGGTCTGCCATGAGTTTTTTTCAGAGGTTTCGTCATGGTAATGTAAGTCACTGCTTGCAAACTTACAAGGCGAATGCTGGGCCAGTTTTAATCCTCTGAACCCTACCCACACTTCCTATGTTCCATAAATATCCCGTCTCACCTATCCTTAATGCGCTTGTACATACAAGTGTATCCTCTGATCTGGCTGAAGGAGTTAATCCCAAACTCAAGCTTCCCGCCTCCCTGACACATATTTCAGGGAGGAATGAAACACGTGTGTTTCCTTTCCTTATCATAAGCCACTGATAGGTAAGGTTCCGATACAGTCACGGATGATGTTATGGCAGTGTACATAATTTAATGATAGAAAATAAATATTTATTTATTTAATTTTCCAAATACTGAACTTTTTTGACAGTGTTGACTAGCCCCTTCCAGTCCTTTTATTATTTTATTGTAATAAATTATTTGCATGCAATTAAAAACTATTTTGCAATGATGCCAAAGTATAACTTCTCACGTGCGTACATAAGTACACACACTTTTTTTTCATATACAAGTTCTAAAAACATTGGCGAAATCTATTGCCATTTTATAATATGAACAATTCCAAACAGGTCTCAAAACATAAGTAATGAAACAAATTATTTCTTATGATTCTTCTCCTCAGTTCACCTTTAGTCAGTGGCGTATCCAGAGATTGAGTTTGGGGGGGGTAGTGGCAAGTTTTAGGCAGTTGACCTAAACTATTTATAAGATAATCAGCGAAAGCGGGGTAGGGAGGGGTGTCGATTGATCGTAGCTCATCCATAATTCAACTCTTTTATTCTACATGAAAAAAATATAAAATAATTGCGAGGACATGTACATACAATATTCATCATAAAATTTGAAGATATAAAATATACATCAAAGTTAAGACATAACATATATATAAATCTCAAGAAAAAAATATGAAAACCCAAGAAATAGGATATTCAAAATTTGAAGGAAAAATATCAGAAAGGTTAGGGAATGATATATTTATTAAAAATTTAAACATAACCGCTTCTTCTAGCATCAAATATGATTCAAAAATCACAAGACAAAATCAATTCGCCTCTTTCGTCGGAATTCTTTCCATAGTCGTGAGTATGTATAATAGTCCAGTCAATGACCATTTTTCCGTGTATTTGTCCCATAGAACACCGATTTTCATAAAAAATTGGATTTAGGTTCTACTTACCATCTGTTTCAAAGTCTACCCTGTGGCAGGGGTTGCTTTTTCCCTGGGGGTGGATGCCACCCCTTCTTGTGGATGAAAAATTTTTCATTAAAAATAAGTACTGAAATCGATAAATTGACTAATTCTAAGCAACTTTTGTACTATGAAGTTTTTTCTGAAAGTCAATACTTTTCTACATATTCGCGGGTGAAATTGTCGGTTTTCGTTCAAAAAAACCACGTTTTCCGATTTTTTTTCGCGAATAACTGAAAAAATATACATTCTATCGAAAAAAATGTGGTGAGCAAATTTATAGCTTATAAAATAACAAAGAAAATTGTTTATTTTTGATCTATGCATATTCAATACAAACGGAATTATTGCTTGTTGAAAGTTGACTGGTATTTTCAATCGCCAAAATGGAAAGTTTCTACGTACAATAACCAAAAACCAACGCATTTTTCGAAAACTCATAAAACTTTTTTTAAAGTCCTTTAGAAAACCTTTATTTTCATTTCTTATAAAAGTTCCTAGCATCACAACTAAGCGTGCTATGAAGAGAATAATGTCGATTCCTATTTTTTCGTTGGAAAAAAATAGTGAAAATCTCACCCTCTCTTCCACCCTATTTGAAAAAAATCGTTGTCACTTTACAATTCACTTCGCTTATGTTTTTATAATACGTTCTGAGTGTTTGGCCAGTTTAAAAACTTCTTTTTGAAAAAATTTGAGTTTGAAGAGAGAAAATCATTTTCGTAATTTAGGGAAAAAATCGCCTTTTCTTCAAAATAACTCAAAAACTATTAATGATACGCAAAATTTTGTGTAGTACGAAATTGTATGTTTTTTTTATTTGAAAATGTTGGCGTTTCAATTTTTTTATAGGATAAAAATTAAGTAAGATATGGCTATTTAAAACTTGCGTATGTTCGCGCAAAGTACCTTTTTTAGCCCTCTTAGCCTCAACCTTTTTAGAAATAAAATCCAAATTCATTTAGATCAGCTTATAGCTCTTAAAAAAACCTACAAAATGTTTTTTTGAAGGACTCGATTGCTTGAAAACTAAGCGAGTTATGGGGGAAAACCAAAAGCACATTTTTGTAGAAATTAGAATATGTATTAGTATATTGATGAGTACACATAGTGGTAAATACCAATCAACTTTCCACAGTAAATAATTCCGTTTGTATTGTGTCAGAATACATTATAAATACACGATTTTCTTTGCTTTTTATAAGTTATAATTTTGCTCTCTACAGGTTTTTCGATAGAATGCATATTTTTCCAGTTATTCGCGAAAAAGAATCTGAAAACGTGTTTTTTTGCCTGAAAACCGACAATTTCAGTCGCGAATAAGTCGGAAAGTATTGACTTTTAGAAAAAACTTCATAAAACAAAAAATGCTTATAATTAGTTAGTTCATCGATTTTCGTACTTCTGTTTGATAGAAAATTTTTCATCCCCAATAAGGGGTGGCATTCACCCCCAGAGAAAAAGCAACCACCGACACAGGGTAAACTTTGAAGTAGATGGTAAGTAGAATCTCAATCCAAATTTTCATACAAATCGGTGCTGTATGGGATAAATACACAGTTTATACTTTTTTTACCGTCATTGACTGGACTATAACAAAAGTTTTGAATTTGTATAATTTTCATAATTTGTATTGAAGAATTTGGACCAAACGATGCGGCAACCCGCACCCCTGCTTTTGAATGAGTGAAGCCGAGGCATCGCGCGTAAACACCAATTTACTTATGCAACCGCACAAACTTTCGCATGTGATTCACTGATCTAGGTATGATCTATCTATTCTTATAAATTTGGTTTGTTTATTTATTTCTTTTATATGCTACGTGGACTATCAAATAATAAGAAAAAATTTTTTTTATTAGTTTTCGTACAATGTTTGATATATTTTATATTTTCAATTCCATTCGAAGATTTAGTGTTGCAAATTCTCTTCTGGGGGGGGGGTAATTACCCCCAGTATCCCCCCCCCCGTGAATACGCCCCTGCCTTTAGTATTATCTATTTCTGAATACGATCTATTGCTGTTGAGGAATTTTGAATATATCCTATATATATATATATATATATATATAATATGATAATATAATATTTTTAGTTCAACTATTATCACAATTGATAAAATGGATGTCTGGATGATTTGCTTTCACAGCGCATCCACCAAACTATGTACAATCCTTGGAATTTTTGTCACACATTCAAACAAACTCACAGGAATATATTAATTAGCATGTGGTAAATATATTTGTCACTTCAATGATGCTTCAATGAAACTCTTTATGAAATCGAGAGCTCGTTAGTAATTGACTTCATTTTGCAAGTCGTCGTATTTCCAAACAAGAAAAACTGATTTTAGTGTGAAAAAATTATTATGAAACGAAATAAAAACAGCTCAATTATCTATAGATATAATATATCATATTGGTTCGAAAAAAAGTATTAATTTTCATCAGTTTGTACCATCTCTAATTTAAATTTTTTCAACAGCTGAACGCAAAACGTCACTGGGAAAAGACTGGCATTCTAGCTGCTTGCGTTGTGAGAAATGCAATAAAACTCTTACACCTGGATCACATGCTGAGCATGAAGGAAAACCGTACTGCAGTCACCCATGTTATTCCGCCCTCTTCGGTCCTGTTGGTTTTGGGCGGGGAGGAGCTGAGAGCTACGTCTACAAGAAATGATTGTATTTTCACCTAGCAGCTGACTACAACGTTCCGTTTCAACATTCCCAATTTTATAACAGATATATTTAATCAATAAATGGTACTTTTGTATTTCAACATTTTTATTCCACATTGAGTTAATTATTCATATTGTTGAATATTTTAATGAATACATGTAACCGTGAAAGATGTTTTGGATGGGAATAACATCTTTGTGTTCTTATAAATACTGAAAATATTAAGATTCAGGATTCACATTATACTCATGTCAAACTCTGTTTTTTAAATCGAAAGTTGTAGAGCTCAGTCACTAAGGTCGCATTTTCCACTCATTTTTGTAATTTTCTAGATACAAATTGGCAGCTCTGCACAAAGCTTGAAAAACAGCAAACTTTATAGGTACAAATTATCAGCCTTCTATATGAATTAGGAGTGGTTGTAGACATGCGTGATGCTCGCAAATCCTAGAAGACGCTCGACATTAAAACATAAAATTTTGGCAGTAAAGAAAATCAACGGTAGGGGGCACTTCTCTAACATCAGTTTAATACGCGGGTCAAATTTCCACGCTCCTACTCATTCAGTAGAAATGGTGGAGGTGCCCAAACCCCACAGGAAAGAAAAAAAACTTCAACATAAAAATGGCGATGGTTAGTGAAAAACCCGCCATATACACTTCATCAGCATCAACTTAATCCAGTAGATGTTCTCAAAATCGTGGTCCAGGGGTATAAAACGTATTTAGAAACTACTCCCACACATCACTGTTGACTTTCGATACAGTGCAATACTCTATTATTTTCGTACGTCGTTAAAATACGACAACAAAACGACTATCAGGGCATAACTAATAACGGTTGAGTAAAAATACTGATAAGGAGTTACTAATTCAGAATCCTCACCAAAAATATACATATCTTTTTGCCACTCAAGAATGGTGATGCACTTTCTACAGCCATATGAGCCATATAGGTAAACAATTATTCATAAAGAAAACTATAAACATTCCAATTTGAAACATTATTGAAACACCATGAAACGATCTTCAACTCTTAAACTAATATTTATTGTACAGTTGAAAAGGATAGCACTATTTGATCGAAATGATCTTGTGCGGGTATTCATGTATTGGAGGGTGATTATATTGTAGTCTTACTCATATATATATATATATATATATATATATATATATCTATATATATATATATATATATATATATATATATATATATATATATATATATATATATATATATATATATATATATATATATATATATATATATATATATATATATATATATATATATATAAATGTCTGTGTGTCTTTTTTGGCAATAAGAGACCTTTTGCGTGTGAAAACCGACTTTGTTAAATAGTTATTGTTGTAGAAATTCGTGACTTCCTCAAAACACTTGAAATATTGAAATTAAATTCAATTATTCAAAATTTCTGAGAAAGTCAGAAATTTCGCGACGAAACATAAGTTGTTTAATAAAGTGGGACACAAATGCAAAAAAGTATTGAAAGAAATTATTGCCATTTTATTATATGAACAATTTCAATCACTGTTCTCCAAATGTAAGTAATAGAAAAAATTATTTCTACTTCTCCTCAGTAATGTCAGCTTCAAGATTATCTATTTCTAAATGATATTTTTTTATAGTTGAGGCATTTTCAATATATCCTATGGTTGGTACGATTTTAGTGCCAATATTATCTCAATTGATAGAATGGATGAATACTGGATGATTTTCTCTCATAGCGCATCCACCAAACTATGTTCAATTCGAAAACCAAACTTTTTGTCACACATTTAAACAAACTCATATATTATATATAATATATAAATTATCATGTGGTTGAATATTATTCGTTAGTTCAACAATGCTTCAAGGAACTCATTGTTAAATCGAGTGCTCGTAAATAATTAACTTCATTCTGCGAGTCATTCTCTCACCAAAAAACAAAATAAACTAATCTGAGTGTAAAAACAACATTATAAAACAAAATGAAAGGGCTCAATTATCTATAGATATAATATTCTAGTGGAACTACAAAAAAACGTTTTCAAGAATATTTTTTTCTATATATCATGTCAAAAAACTTGATATACTATATTCTGCCAACCAAGTTTCGACTGCCATAAACGTATTTTGTATGTGAAATAAAAGCTAATAACGATTAACTAACAAATATTTGAGTGCTATTCAATTTCAATTTAGAAGAACCGAAAGTTTTGTTGTGCTCTTTTCGAAAAATTATTCACACTTTTTAAAATACGCTGCATTTCATTAACTTTTCATCCTGATGGTTTAGGATGAAATTCCTTTTTTATAGATAAAGGAAAGTATGGAAATCAAGATTTTAATACATTTGGAGATATTGAAAGTAATAATTCCTCTAAAGTCTAGAGGAAAATATTTCCAAAGTAATTCAGGTCACATTTATAGACAAACATAATTCTAGTACTAGATACTCTAAAATTTAAGGAAAATCTGCTGGATCTTTTATTCGCACAATCTTTAGTTTAAAATTTGATATATGTGTGTATTGTAGAGATATAACGGACCTCCGTTTCTGCCAGTGCAGAAGATGTTTTTGCATATTTCACAAAGGAAAAGATGAGCATTTCTTAGGCGACAGGTCGCAACTTGACCAATGATTTGTTGGGAATTATATACAGTGTGTGATATTAAGAAAAATAAAGAAATTCATACAATCGAAAGCACTCACGTATTCAAGCCTTGTACGAGTACAATTGTACAGTCATTAGGATTCTTGATATCTATTTTGAGCTCCGGTTCCGACAGTGAAGAATATAATGGTTATGACCTGGAGATAAAACCTACTTTCAAAATGCTGCAGAATTATAACAAAAAGACTTATTAACGCTCACAAATACTCAATTTGGTACCATTAGTCCGGTGATTATACAATAGGACAAAGGTGCCAGAATAGTGGAAACAAAGCATCCCAATCTCAATTTTCAAAAAAGGAGAAGAAATTGATCCAAAAAATTATAGAGGTATCAGTCTGTTGGGCGCACCTTCAAAGGTATTTTGAAAAATCCTAGCAGGAGAAATCATACAGACAAGCATCAGTGAAGAACAGCAGGGGTTTCGACAAAACAGATCCATCATAGATGCAATATTCATTTTAAGTCAAATTGTGGCAAAAGTCATTGAGTATAACAAAACTACCTTTATATGCTTTGTTGGCCTCACACAAGCCTTTGATAGGGGTAGACTCTGCTATTTCCTGAAATTATTAAAGGAGAGAAATTTGAACCCCAAACAATTGATATAATTGAAGAAATTAACATCGGAAATAGCACCTTTATGAAAGCAAACAATAAGCTTTCCAACAAGATACCAGTCTCAGTCTCAACAGGAATCAAGCAAGGGGATAGTCTTAGCCCAATACTCTTCAATCTCATAATGGATAAGATCATCATGCAAGTAAAATCCACGGGGATAGGATATAAACTAGGCAAGAAAGAATTTAAAATAATGTACTATGCTGACGACGCGATGATAATATCGGAAGATAAGGACAATTTGCAGAAACTACTTTATAGATTCGAAAAAGTAGCAAAGGAATTAAACATGGTGATCTCTGTCCAGAAAACGAAGTTTCTGACAATATCAAGAGAACCGCGAAGGTTCAAGTTAGCGATCTACAATAAAAGTGTATAACAAATCATGTTAATATCACAAGTAACAGAAACGTTGAAGAAGAAGTCCGAACACAAACAATTGCGGCAGCTAGGGTATCAGGATATCTACGGGACGTAATATGGAGAAACAAACTCATGAGTATTGAAGTAAAACGCGAATTTACAAGACGCGCGTAAGACCTATTATGCCAACGCCACAGAAACACGAGCAGAAATAGCCGCTACTAAACAACTGCTAAGAACAACGGAAATGAGGACACTAAGATCAATTACGGGCAAAACGCTTAGAGACAGAGTTAGAAGCCGCAATATAAGAACCCAATGTGACATTCCAGACATTGTAAGATGGCCCAGAATAAGAAGACGAGCATGGAGAGTCGACAGAATGGCTGATAACCGACTACCCAAAATTGCAAAAAAGGAAAAACCAACCAACCGTAGACCTCCAGGAAGACCCCCTAACGATGGTTCGAAAGTTGGACATCGGAGTCACAACTTAGGCTACAGCTTTGAAAAAACATGACATTGTCTCGAAATAAGAGGAAGAAGAAGAAGAATTCCGGTGATATTTATCAGCTTCATCTAGTAGTGTCGCAAAAAGAAATATATTAGATGGAGAGGGCTGCTGAACTTTCATTTGTGAAGTAGATTGAATTTCACACTGATAAGTTTTCAATATTAATAAATTTGTTGAATGTTCCTTTATGCGGCTTGCGGTAGGAGTTGACTGGTTGAAATCGTTATGTAACGATACCCAAAGTATAATATGGGGATTCCTTGGAACATAGCAACAGATGCTTGTCCGTTCGAGAAAGATAATATTGAAATATTATGATTTCCCACAGAAAATGTAACATACTCACACCAAACAGAACCTGTCATTCCTGACTTTCTAAGCAATACAACCTCGAGAATCTTTTAAATATACTGAATTTAATAATGAAGTTTTGCGACCACAACTATAAAAGTTCAATATATTAATACGAACAATTTATATATTCGTTTTGGTTTTAAATCATACGTGAGTTTTATTGACTCATTATTGCAATTAAAATTCGAGGTTTGAAAACTGCAGCAACTATGTTCAATATAAACTTAGAAAAGTAAGTTAATAACATTGTTTAACTTGATACAGGTATTAACTACTTACATTCTTTTAATGTACATGTAATTCTAGTGTTTACGATTTACTTACATTACAGAGAGACAATATGCTCAGCGTAGAAAGGAGCATCTAAAGAAAAAAAATAGAAAAACTACAACAGCAGAGTGCAAGAAAAGTACGCCAGGAACTTTCTTCCTGACGGGGATACCCCAACTGCAGACGTTTATTGTTGTTATTTTGAAAATTACATCCGTTTCTGATCTTATTTAGGAATTCTTTTAATTTTTGAATAAACAATATAAATAATAACTTGATTTTTACCAAGTACCAACTGACTTCTGAATCTGGTTTATCTTATATATTCTATTGAACTTGAATTATCGCCTGTATTAGTTCTACAATTATCGAAGGCCTCTAGTATGCCTATTTCAAAGGACAACATTCACAATTATATTTTCATTGTAGGCTTTTTTAAAATTATTGTATTGATCATGAAGAAAATTTCTGTGTTTTTCTATCTCTTTTGTGTATCTGAATCTGGTGGAGGATTTACCTTCAGTTTTTATTGCTGTTGCACTCTTTATTCTCTGCTATTATCCTCAATTACAACATGGCTAATGTAGGAATGGAAACTCCAGCCAGACACTTGAAAGTTTTTAAAAGCTCTTCTTAATAATTTCATTAACGACAGAAGATTTTTTAATGTCAGATGGATTTAAAAAAAAATTCCTATAATTTTCTTCCCTACATCATTAGGATGCTTGAAGATTTCAATGAAATCCATTCTAAAAAGACTATATATATATATATATATATATATATATATATATATATATATATATATATATATATATATATATATATATATATATATATATATATATGATGGATATCTCACGTTTAAAGAATGAACACTTTATTGAACATTTTTTTACACTGTGTATGCTAGTACAGTTAATTATTTGGGTTATAGGGTAATTAATTGGGTATAGAACAAACAATATTTGAAACAATTAAACTCCTTCACTGAACGTTTTCTTAATGTTCAATCAATTTGTAAATTCATACTTTATATAGCCGACAAGCTTTCAAATGTTAGGGAATGCGGTGCAAGTAGTATTCGTCCCACCCAAATTTCTTTCGGCGAATTTCCGCTGTAAAATGACTCTTCTTATATAGACGTCACTAACCAGGCAACCCGCTATACTACATTGTGTATGATTAGTTGGGAGAATATGAAGTGGCTATTGAAAAGATTGGAATCTTTTAGATATCGTCGGTCCTAAGGCAAAACCACGAATGTGAAAAAAAAGCTAATTTCACTTATGTGCATGGTTAAATTTAGTTTTGTGTTAAGTTTCCTATGACAAAACCACGAACGTGAAAAATAAACCTCTATAAGTCATTTCTGTAACTAAAAAACCGCTAATGTGATTTATTTTCAAATGTTACAATACCAAATCACGGATGTGCCACATTCGTATTTTTGCCAAAGTAGAATCCACTCAAATGTTACTATACCAAATCACGAATGTGCCACATTCGTATTTTTGCCGTAGTAGAATTTCCTCCTCCCCTCTACTCGCTTCGGGTGATTCGTGATGTGTCCGGTAGGTGTGCGTGGAAGGTTATAGTCGTATTTTGTCCTTTGAGCCTGCAACCTGTTGTGTAAACGTGTCTTTTTTGAGAATTATCTTTAAATAACTTGTGTAAATCATGATGAGTAGAGGAAAAAGGCTTGTGGCCATGTGTGTTCGTCAGGAGAAAGAAGAGTAACCCTCTATTGCTGCGGACGAGAAGTGTAAGTTTATTCTTAGTTACGATTTTTATGAATAATGTTGGAAACATAATAACTTGTAAAGTGGTCTAATATTACTAATTTTATTATTTTAGCTTCTGAGTACGATCCTCTTGATGATATTGAGGACTCAGATGAGTACATTCCTACATACAGCGGGGAGGAATCCGAAATCGAAATCTCCAATAATACAGGGCGAACATCAGAGGAAACAAGAAGGAACATGCTTTCTGTGGGATGAGACCCAAGGAAGAAGGGGGGCCATCGAAATTGCGACATGCTTGCTCAGCTACATCATGGACCAACCAAATAAAAAATCAATATACATGATGTCAGACTCCTGCGGTGGCCAAAATAAAAACAGTATATTTGCAGCTATGTGCTTGTATTTAATACAAACCCATCCTACATTAGAAAAAATTCGGCACTAATTTTTTGAGCCAGGGCATAGCGAAATAGAGTGCGATTCTATACACTCTAAAATCGAAAAAAAATCAAAACACGTGCCAGTTTACGTGCCAGAAGGATGGGCTCAGATCATCAGGATGGCTAGAAACAAACCATTTCCTTTTGTGGTAAGGAAAATGACATTCGACGACTTTCTCAATTTTAAATTATTCTGTTCCAATCTAAAAACAGTACCATGGAGACAAGTTTGTTGTCTAGAATTTAGAAAAACTAATCCATTTTCAGTGTTTTTTAAAAAAGAATTTGACCAGGAATTCACTGAGGCTAATCTTAAAACTAAAGGAAGACCAAGTAAACCAGGGATACCCAAAGCCTATAGTAAGCCAATACCCATAGCCCCAGCAAAGCTTAAAGACTTACAAACCATGTGCAAAAATTATACCATTCCTAAGGAATACCACAGTTTTTTTGATAATTTAAAATCATGTTCGAATGAAAAGGACAAATTACCCGAACCAGATGATGACGAAAATAGTGATTATGAATCATCATAATGATAAAAATAGGCAAAAAAATTTTAAAATTAATTCTTTCAATATCAATATAAATTGTTAACAGCATTTACCTAAATAAACAATTTTATTGCAAAGATGTTGTTATTATTAATATCCCTAATATTATTCAATTTTGTCAAAGACTACAAATGCAAAACAGCGAATGTGAACTAATTGGGTAATTATACACATTTATTTTAATTCACTTAATATGTCATGAAACAACATTATTGATGAGCGAAGATGGTCGTGGGTTTGATCAGGTAAGTATGCAACCTGATTTTTGGAAGCCAATAGAAACTTCAGACCTTGTTATTTCAAAATGACGAATCTGCACATTCGTGGTTTTGCTTTAGGACCGACGATATATTATTCCTAAATGATTAGCAGAGTTTAATATCTGGAATGTGTGAAAAAAAAATTAGTTTTATATAGTATTGCTGATCTTTACCTAGGTCAGTAAGTTGGAAGTACTTGTTTAAACTAGTTTAAATTGAACTAAAATTTCACTATTCTGAGGTTACAGGTGTTTGCTGCTTCATTAGAAGCAGACATAACAGCATACATAAAATATAACAAATTTTGAGAAGAATGGCAGTGAATGTTTGAAAAATTATAGATAATATACTGTAAATATAACAAAACTCTTCTACCGGTAGAGCCAACAACTTTAAATAGGTTTGGACTATGAAAAATTTATATGAATTTATATTTTATATATTCTTTCAGGAGATATTAACATTAAATGGAAACACAAATTTTTTCTCAAATTAGTTGGGATTTGGCTACAATTTTCAATAACTTCATTATTTTTACACATACATCATCATAGTTCATAAATGCTGAAGAATAATTATAAATACTGCTGCAATAAATATAGGTGATAAATGTAGAAGTACAATTTTATTAGGAGATATATCGGTGAACATACCCCTAAGTGTTATTTTCTATTTTCTGTGTGCTTCGGTAGTAGAGAGGACATGAAGTATGTGTGGTCTCTCTCTCAATAGTTATATTATAGAGTTCAATTCAGTTACTTTTGTCTAAATAAATCATTATTGTGAAACTGTGCATTTTACTCTCTGCCCACAATGAATATTCATTTGACTCGCTGACTAGTATTCGGGAGGTCCCGGATTCAAACCTCGAGATCGACTGGTCTGACATGAGTTTTATCCAGAGGTTTCTTTAAAGTGTAAGTAAGTTACTTTTCACAAACTCACAGTAGCGTATGCTAAGTCAGTTTCATCTTGTGTTTCAGGCCTCCACCATTTCATAAATTATCTGGTCTAACCGCATCCCTCACATATACTTGACGTTGGATTGAAATAGGTAGCCTCTCTTCCCTTTTTTTCAGCATACCTTTTTACTATTCTACAAGTATCAAGAAATGTTCATTACATATTTATCGAAATATATCCTAATTCTGTTCAATTTTAGTAACATAAATAACATAAGTAACATAATATAAATTTTATTTTTGATCAAAGCCAAAACGTAGAGGCTTGATACAATACTGAAAAATATTGTCAATATAAAAAATATAAAATTAGTCGAAATAATAATACTACTAGATTTTCTCTCATGTAGGTGGCGAAAATGCAAAACCTACTTTTGGGTATCTAATTGAACAAAAGGAAGGCTAATGATCTGAGCAAGTCATGTTTCCAAAAAACTTTTATATTCCGTGCGAATATGCAGCTTTGATTAATTAGTATCCAGTGGTCAAGTGAGTATCTTCTAGAAACGTGCCTCATTCAGTTTTTAAGCAACCTGAGAACAAGCAATAAACAAGAAGGCGAGTGGGTAGCTTTTTGCAAGTAGTCGATGCGATCTTTGTCGGAACACACGTGACATTCTAAACTCTATACGTGCAAGGCATACACCATGGACCTCCGCCTTGTGAATAACCTCGACTCAAAAACCGAATCTACACACCGAACCGTCTTGTCGATAGCATTATTATTCTAAAAGCTATATAAACATCACACATTTAATTAACTATTTCTCTCATTAGTCACTGTGGCCCGATAAAGTATATGTTTCCATTTACATCTTTCATATCATATAATGTGATACTAACATTTTTGATTAAACTTACAAATTCTGTATCCAACCGAGAAAAAAAGTTGGAGTTAAATAAATGAAATAAATATTAAAAAAGCAAGCATAATTTTTTGAGACAGATAAATTCGTCAATTGAGCTGGTCTTTTTACAGAGAGATGTCAAAATTCCTATAAAAAATATGCACAATATATACATCATTTTTATCAGGAGAATATTTAACTCTAAAGATATTTTAATTATGAAATAAAAATGTCTGACTTAAAATTTGTATAATTCTTGCTGTTTTTTTTTTATACAGTGGAAAGTGCTCCAGTTAAAAATCACAAAACAAGATCCTTATTACATCTGGATGTGGTTCATCGTTCTGGGCGTTCAATGACGAATTTATAGAAAGCCATGAAACTTGAGTTCGAGTATGGTTACACACCGCCTGACATAGTTTCACTGTTGCACACACCTTAGGGTATATACACAGTAGAGCCGAGATGTACGCTGGTAGCCGGGTTGGTAGCTTACTCGCTTACTGCGATGTAACAATCCTCCCACAGTTGGTAACGTACCCGTCCACAGTGGAGCCTGGCTGGTTACCTCGATGGGCGCAGGAATCCTGGATGGATAGAAATACAATTGCCACCCCGATTGTTTACATAGCTCAAAGCTAGGTAACGCAATGTTAGAACAAGTCGTTCTTTCTGTGTTATGGAATTGGTGTGAAATTTCAACAATTCTTCTTTGGTTTGGAGGATACTAAATCCTTGATATAATCAAAGGTGTCCTTGTACATACGTAGATGTTCAAAAAAACTATCAACTTTCTCAACTTCTTGTAAAAACGATGAAACTCGCCATAATCTTCCCTTTGAATGTTCACAGAATGAACATTAAAATCAAGGTCGTTATTGAATAACACAAACCACTTATTATAGTTATTTCGAGCAACAATGTTTCATCAAATCCTTCCATAATATTGAACGACAACAAGCAACTGAATCATAGCGTCAACGTGTGCCCCCTCTCATGTGTATGTACCCTAGTGTAGTTGCTTTCATCTTGACATTCCTGGCACTCGCCCTTCTAACCCACAATATCTCTTACATTCTCAAAAAAACATGCTCTATATGTCCAAAATGTCCAATTTATAACAGCCCGTTTGACAAAGAAGGCGCCAGTTTAGGTCAGCATAATTGAAGGGCAACATATTAGGAATCTATTTGGCCAAGTAACAAGTCGCTGAGTCATGCCCTGATAAAATGCACAGCATTTTCCTGGTTTTATGTCCCTAGAGCCGACTTTTATGACCCTAGAACCAAGAGAAATGCATGCCAAGAGTACCAATTTCCATCCACTAAGAGGGCATGCCCGAACTGAAGACTCCCTGATAAAATGTCATTATCATTATGCATAAGAAGTTCATTATTAAAATATAAAATCTTTTACGTTCAATGGCAACAAATATATTAAAAACTACAACTTATAGCAAGGCCTTCATCCCTCATGATAAACTATGAAGAAATGAAATTGAGAAAGTTATGAGTTTTTTTCTTGTATCCAAATCTGAGAGTAGAATAAAGGGGATAATCATACATCGTACATGACCAATGAAAATGTCGTTGGAATGGTTAAGAGACTGCAATCTTTTGAATCCTCAAACAGAGGTATCTCCGTACTCATCATCCCTGTTCAGTATAGTTTATATTCTTGCCAAGAATATAAATGGACGGAGAAATTATTCTCAAGAATTCTTGAAATGGTCAGCATAGTAGGAAAATGTTATTTATTTTTTAGTTGTCCCTGAATAAGGAATAATTGTTCCAGAAAACTCGAGTAATAGAATGAAGGGTATAATATCGTGAATGATGTTGTATGCTGCTATCCCACTACTATATATATATATATATATATATATATATATATATATATATATATATATATATATATATATTCCGTGCTACATTTTGGCACGCCCACCAGTCCACTTCAGACCAATCTAACTGAAATGGGGTTGGGGTTGTTTTTGAGGCAGAAGAGAAGAAGCATCAAAATGTGAATAAATTCGGTCAAAATTGACTTATATCCAAATTTTGGGACGTTTTAGTGCGACAGCGAAAATTTTAGAGGTGTGGATCAATTATGAACAATATACCCGATATTCACCACCTTAGGTCCTTTTTGGAGGAGTTTGGGATGAGAAAACTGGCATTCGTAGGATTTTTGCTCCTCCATGCCTCCCTCAAATTGAGATTGAGAATTTTAGTGTTGAATCTTTATGCGTTCTTGCGGGTTTTCAAACGTTACAAATTTTATATACCATCACAAAAATTAGAGTAAAAAACTACCTTAGGGACGGATCACCATACGGTCTCAAAAGAATTTTTGCACACCTCAACTACCTACAAAGTGAGTTAGGACGTTGAAAATTTGTAAGTGGATGAAATTGATGTTAGGGAAAAGCTTCTTGACTGGAAAAACTTTTCTCTAACTCTTATCTCTAGTTTTTTCGTGATTCTCGCGCCTCAACAGGTTGCAATTTGGAACGTGGATTAAGTAGTAAATAGATAAGTACCTTTTGGGGGTATAAACTATTTTCTCTAACCGCCGTCCTATGTAAGAAGAGTATTCTAGGGTTTTCGTGGTTTTTTAGGATTTCTGTTTCTTCGTAGATTATGCAGATTGAGTTAGAGAGATGAAGTTTTTTACTTGCATTGAGTTTGTAGCAATCATCTATGCTATAAAAATAGGCGAGATAATTATGGTTCCCTTAGCCCTGGGATTGCGGAACCACAAGAACGCATGTGAGTTTCGCCCAGGGCAGAATTATTTTTGTTCATGGTGCTTCCACGCGACGTCCCTGGATATTAGCCAAACAATGACGAGTCTACCTGCTGCTCTGTCGCCTCAAAACGCGCTGGGTTGTAAAATAATCACCCAGAGATGTGTCACATCCCTTGACAAATGAGTTTATCTCTCCTAGCCAAAGTCGACCTAATTGGAGAGGAATGTGTTTCTGTAGCATCTCTGACCAGTTCATCTCTATTGGTGTAGGCTTCTTTTTGGAAGAATGGTTGATAGCTCGTATGCTGTACAAGGGCGTGAAACCACGACCTGATAGTTGACCTCTCAGGTGTAAACCAGAAGAGTTAGTAGAGGTTTGGATAATGTCGCCCTCTGACCAAAGGGTGGCTTAGGTCTTGTAAGCCGAAAGCGGATTTGGTAGTGGTATCTAGTGCACCACGAGGTGGTTGAGCAATATCACAACACGGTCTAGAGCATTGATTCCCACAGTGGTTGAGGTGGATCCCCAGGGGTCCATGGGATACACGATGGTCTACGTTGACGTGACAAAAAAATTGGGTTCACAATTCGTAAGCGGGGGTCCATGAAAGTTTATTTTGTTTAGATAGTTAAGAACCAAAATATTGGCTTGACTCCACCTATCAATTTAGGCAGACTCACAGCACAATCAATTAATTAATTAATTAACCAATCAATTCTCACATTTTTTCGAAAACTGTTAATTCGTGGTTGGAAATCAGCCGCAACGCAAATTTCCATAGTTATATCTAATCTTCACATTTTTTGTCGAGTTTTGGGAATATGGTAAAAATGTAGCTGCGGGGGGTCCACCGGAACCATCAAAATTTTTAAAGTCGTCTATGAGAAAAAAAATTGGGAACCTCTGGTCTAGAGGACTGTGGCAATAAGCCTTCGGGTAGATGTGTAACGTTAATATTTCCTGACTTATGACTAGAAATATTATTTGGGTAAACATTAGACATCCCTATCATTGAAAATGGATTGAATTTTGTTCGAAGCAAATCGCAAAATTCCTCGTAAGACCTCTGCTAGTAGTCAGTTGTATCTTCCGCTCTAAAAAACTCACATAGCGACAATATCCATGAAAAAAATTTTCATCCTTGAGGTGGGTAGTGTTTCCTGCAGTTATTAAGTGGTGACGCTGCGGTCTTCATAAGCAATATTATAGTTGTTTCTAATATGGGTTAGGAACAACAGATTCGACAAATTAATCCGTCTCGAGTGTGGTGCACTGATGGGATCAAATAAAAGGAAACAGTTTTTGGGTTCTTCTTGAGTTGGAAGGATTTGGCATATTTCTATTATACATCTTTATGGTATGAGTCTTGAACTCTAATGGTTTGGATTCATATAAGTAGCTCCCCTAGAATTGTATAGGATTTCAATAAACGAATGACTTTCTTAATTACCGCTAAATTCCCCAAGAAGGTATATTGTTGTAATGTTTGAGAAATAAAATTCAGTGTTTTCAAACAACTACATACTTCTAATTGTGTATTAGGAAATAAGTTCGCAGATAAGTCAATTATAGTTGAAAAGTTTAACTAGGGGTGAATGTTTAGATCTACTGTATTATTGTATAAGTTTATCAAATATTCATATCAATTAATCTTTACTGTTGTTTGCTGGTACAATTTTAAACCTTTTATACCGGATATAAATTGATGGAATATAAACTGAAATTTTTTGCTAGCATAATTTGAATCTCCTTTTTTACTGATGTAACTTCGTATATGGTGAGTGATTCAATGTTTGAATTTAATAGGTTCTCTCACAGATATTTTTCCGTTTAACCCCTTCAGATTTATTGAATTGGTTTATTTTTGATTTATTATTGCTTGTGTAATGTCCTGAACTGTTTTGCATGCTGTATCAAAATCTTGATTTAAGGAAAACTATTCATATCTTATTGCATTCAATTTTGGTATAGTTGTTTTATTACATGTTATGCTGGGGTGATTAATATTCCTTATCATTATTTTCTGCTATAATACTTTTCGGAAAGTTTCTTTGGAAAGAGGTTTTTGTATTTGAATAAGTATTTGGATCATGGTATATTGTTATATCAGTACAATACGATAGTTAATACTGTGCAGAAGATTATACGTTTATTGTGATGTTTTTTTGAATATCTAAAAAATTACCTACTTCATGCATCCTTTTATACAAAGTTATAAATGAAATATGAAGTATATTGCATAACTGATAATTTCTTTCAATTGTATAAAACAAATTATTACGTTATTCGCAGATCTGTAACAATAAATACAATATACCTACATATTCATCGATAATTCTGTATACCTTTTGCAATATTACATAAGAAAAATTTTTATGATAGTGGACAATTTATCATTAAAATTGAGATTCCTACAAGAAGTTGATAAAGTAAATATCTAGTTTCTTGGAAGGATTAACATATGTTACATCTCACTAATGGTTTACAAGATTACCATAATTATCTGAAGATATACTTGGCAAAAAATTCAATAAATCTAGGGCTACTAATCTGACATTAGGTGACATGTCAATATATTGTATTTTGCTGATTACTGCAACTGAATATCTAGATCGAAATTTATGATAAATCTTTCTAAAACTTGAAAATAATATACTCTCTAATATTAGTAACTGGTGCTATAATATATTATAAGAAATATATGGACGTATAAGATAATTTGAAAAAAAATGTTTTCAGAGAATCTCGTCTTTTATTGTTGTTCAATAATATGTATTTGAAAATAATGGAAATAGTTTTATTTCTCGAGCGTGTTAGGGGGCATCCATTAATTACGTGAGGTGTATAGGAGGGGAGGGGGTCGAGGAAAATCTCACTCAATCTCACGAGACGGGGGTGGTTTCATCAAATATCACGTAAATTTTTTTCGCAAGAAACAGTATAAAATTGCGGGTTAATTTAAGTGAAATATGCTTCTCCACTAAAATAAAGCTGAATCATTCATAAAAATATTCATCGCGGTTTAATTATTAGTCCAGTAGACAGAGCAAAAAAAGTAGGGTCTGCTGGAAAAAAATCCGAACTTAATGAAACTTTTACAGGTTGTTCGGGGATGCTGTGGGATGACTCTGTCAAGTTTTCTTACTCGAGGACCCTGTGCTAACTTTGGGAGGACCGAAAAACCTCAAAATTTTCGGACATTTTTAGATTTTTTGTTCATATCTTCTAAACTAAGCGGTTTTCGACCAAAACTTTAATATTCAAAGTTGTAGAACAGTAAATTTTCTACAATTCTAAATATATTAACTTTTTTCCTAAACCTAATAAAAACCGAGATACAGCCGATCAAAGTTGGAGAGATTTTCTCAAAATTGCAAAAATTTGCCAAAACCTTAGTTTTTAGCCAACTAACTACCAATTACCATCAGTTCTATAGTAATAATGGTAATAACTCATCAATATCGACATGCAAGAACACAGGGGGGGTCAGTGCCACATAGCTGACCCCCCCCCCATGTTCTTACATGTCGATATTGATGAGTGATTACCATCGAACTGAATTTATCTTAAACAATTAAGTTATCATAAACTGTATTCTATTTTAGTTAACAGCACGAAGAACTAACTCAACTGTGTAAGTAAATCCAGTGATTTTCGAGTGTGTATTTTTCTTTGAGCTGTTATTGAGTGTAGAGCGACAACTAATAATCTGATATGGCATTTGTTTCAACATCAAAAATAGAGACAGGGCGGTGTTTAATTTGTGAAAAACCTTTAAAAGGTGAGGATGTGTCTGTGGTGAAGAAGAGAGGAGTGCTACGCTTCTTGCTTCTGATGTTGAACGCAAAGAGCAGGAACACCTACGTTTGCTGGAAAGAGTGGAAGAAATTGCTATTCACCTTGGTTGCCAAAAAACATATATCCACGAGAAAAGGATATTGGCACATTTGCGTCGTGAAAGTCAAACTCCTACACCTCAGCCCAAGCCGATTCGCTCAAGTAAGTGTGCATTATTATTTTATTTCAACAATAAGTGTTTCTTCTGCGAAGAGTCGGTTGCTGAAGACAAAGGCAGAATAAATGCCAATCGAAAGGCGCAATGCTATGGTCAAAGTGACTCTACCTGAGATAGCAGGTACGATTCTATCGTACGCAAGGCAGCGTGGTGATGAGTGGGGGAATAAAGTAAGAGATCGTGTTGGCATTTTGGAGGGTATGAACACAGATTTGGTTGCGGTCAATGCAGAATACCACCGAAAGTGCATCGAAAATTTCTACAAATTACCTAAGACTCTTGAGAAGAGAGGAAGAACCACGATCGACACTGACCAAGTAATGGAAATTATGTACAATTATCTCGAGGAAAACGGAGAGGAATGCCAATTTTCTCTTGGACAGCTTATGGCTCTGATTCCTGAAGATTCCCGTCCTCACATAAAAACAGTGAAGAAGCGGCTGGAGGAGAAGTATAGAGATGACATTATGATTTCTCAGTTGTCCAACAGAAGAGGAACGCGCTCGAATTGTGAAAACGGCTAGGAAAATCATTTTACAAGATATCCACTCCAAAATATTCAACACTGATTCCTACCCTCCGATTGACAATTTTTATGCTAGTGCCCACCATGTCGTCCCGGAGACTACTCCTGCTGTTGGACACGCTCATTCTGACAAATGAACGGCGTTCATTGGAGTCACGGAAGAAGAAGCTTGGCAGGAATTTACAGTGGTAGGGTACCTGCCACGATTAAATTCAATGCAATTTTATTAACCTTAAAAAAATGCAAGGTATCTATATCTGGATGTACGATGTATGTCAATTCACATAAAGTATAAAATAACATGTCATTGTTATGCTGAAATTACTTTGCTTTAAAATTGATATCTGTATATTATACATATACAACGATTACACACTAACACGTATTTCCATAACACATTAACATCACACATTTACACAAGGTTAATTGTTAAAATCAATTTTTTTTTCAAACTTTTCAAACTAGCACTGAGCACTTTTGTTAGAATGCACGGTTTGGTTTTGGCAGATGTATATCTCTGGAGTTTCTAGTCTAGTTTCTAGATAAATATTTATTAACAGTAAATACTTTTTTTGAAGTAAATATTTCTTATTCATATACGTTACGATGTGAATATCATTCATAAAAAAATAATATCATAACCTTTTATAATAAACATACGATGCATCAATTTTTTTTTCAAACTTTTCAAACTAGCACTGAGCACTTTTGTTAGAATGCACGGTTTGGTTTTGGCAGATGTATATCTCTGGAGTTTCTAGTCTAGTTTCTAGATAAATATTTATTAACAGTAAATACTTTTTTTGAAGTAAATATTTCTTATTCATATACGTTACGATGTGAATATCATTCATAAAAAAATAATATCATAACCTTTTATAATAAACATACGATGCACCAATAATTTTCACTGAAAAAACTGTGACTTACTACAACCATTGTTTTATTATTAACTTAATTTTCACATTTTTATAAAATATCACCTATTCACTTGAACTAATAGAATTAGCACAGATTAACTCATTCATATAACAAATATGCATTTTGAAAAATCTCACGTGAGATTCGGGGTGGGGGTCGAGCAAGAACTCACGAAATCTCACCAAGGGGGGAAGGGGGAGTCAAAAAATCGCCAAAATTATCTCACGTAATTAATGTATGACCCCTTACTCAGAAATTTGTCATATTATACAATCGAATACGATATTTCATGTGAACTCAAAACGCATAAGCAACTGCCATCCATTTCAACCAAATGAGTTTCTATAAAAATTACCTATGATGTATATACAATTATGAGGTCGTTAGAAAAACAAAAAAGCTTGAAAATAATACGTTCTGGTTGACCAGAGGTTAATTTTCGGGTTCTAGGGTGGTGTTAAGTATGTGCATGATTACAAATAAAGGCTGGTAGTTAGTCTGGTATGTAAATATTTGTCCAGAGAGGTAGAATCGCGTTGGACCAGCGGGGTCACGAGAGGAGCGAGGGGTGACGTGGCTAAGACGGGCCAGTTTGGCGGTCTGAATGGGTAGGTAGACCAAGGTGAGATAATGAGCTTGTGAGATGGAGATACGGAATTCGGCGCAAGACAGAGAAAGAGCGGCTCAGAAGAATTCCACCCGCTGTATCTTGTTAAGTCATCTCGACTCGATCGAGAAGCCAGTTTTACACAGAGAAAGCTTCCATCACACAAAGGCATTCGCCTGTGAATCATGGTTTTGTGTTTTGAATAACCGGCCACGGTTGTTGGTATTTGGACGATATGTGTTACATTAATGTGTAGGTTATGTTTATTTGCTGCTTTTCAGTGTATAGTCGACCTATTTTATTTTCTTAGCAATAACAGGCCATTTGAGGTAGAAAAAAGACTCATTTATTTCCAGCCATCATAAGGTTGTCCCAAATTTCGTGACTTAATGAAAACGTTTTTCTACCTCAAATTGCCTGTTATTTCTATATATAATCTCTTATTTCTGTATATAATCTCAATGCAGCCTGAAAAGTATATCTTAACAACTAAGAAATCATTCATACGACGTCATGTACAAAATACAAAACTGCCATAACTTTTTGGTAAAAAAAACTAGAAGTATTTTTACAATCCAAAATTGGAGTCTGAGGTGTGAACGTTTAAGAAATGTTCTCTGATAGTAAATATTTGCAGTTTTTCACTTACTCACATGAATATATATATATATATATATATATATATATATATATATATATATATATATATATATATATATATATATATATATATATATATATATATATATATATATATATATATATATATATATATATATATATATATATATATATATATTTAATTTTTTTAAAGATTGGACATTATCAGCTTTGTCATCAGTAGAATTAGAATAAATAAAATCCATTGCTCTAAATGTCTCATCATTTCACTATTGTTGAATGAATTCATCAGGAGAATACTACAATTCTAACAATCAAAAACAATGATAAAACAAAATACAATTGTTAATTTAGGTTCTTGCAGATATAGGACGATGTGTGTGTTAGAATACTGATTCTATATCTGTAAGTACCTAAATTATCAACTGTATTTTGTTTTTCGTGTTACCCTTTCTTCAAATGGTAAAAGCGCTGAGACATCTCGAATGAAGTTGGTCAATGGCGAAGAGTTATTTCCCAACTTAATTCCTTATTATGGAGCAACAAAATAACAAAAAGAAACAGGAAAAAAATATACTATACCATTGTTGAAACTATAATTACGTATGACTCAGAAACCTGGGAGTTAACAAAAAAGACAGAGAAAAACTCTTGGCTGTGGAAATGAATTACTGGAGAAGAAGCAGCAGAACATCCAGACTAGAACATATTAGAAATGAAGAAAAAAGACGATAGATGGTAGACGGTATACGAAACTATTATAAACACGATTGAATCCAAAAGACTCACATGGTATGGCCATCTCGAAAGAATGGACACGAGCCGGTGGCCAAAGAAAGTTTAGGATTGGATCCCACCAGAACGCAGAAAGCGTGGTAGACAACCAAGAAGATGAAAAATGAAGTCAATGAGGCCTTGAAAAAGAGAGGCCTTCAAGAAGGAGACTGGTGGAACCGAGATCTATGGAAAGTGAGAAGCGAGAAACGACAGTTCTAAACCACTCGCCGATATATATATATATATATATATATATATATATATATATATATATATATATATATATATATATATATATATATATGTATATGAATAAGCTTATTCAATTTTTTGTTTCAACCATTTGTTACCAAGCAGTTTTTTTAATCTGTTGAAACAAACTTCACTGTACCAATTAAAGTTCAACATTCTTTCGAATTTATTAGGTAATTGAACTATTAAATAGTGACGCTATAAAACAGTAAAATAAATCCGTCTGGTTTAGTCTCAACATATTCACACTGCATATTTGAATTTATTGGGTAAGAATTTCAAATTATAGTTAAAATAATTTAAACAGAATCTCGAGAATACGCCTCGGCATATGTTTTGTTTCACCTCTGGTGCTTCCTTCGAGTTGAATAAAGAAATAACCATTGAATGTATTTATTATATATATATATATCTATAGATATCTTTTGTTTTGTCATTATTTTTTATTGTACCTATTGAGAAGAGATTTTGTTTAGTTTACTGATTGCTAACCTAATAATCCAATCCTTTTAATTTTTATACAACTGTCGTTAACCAAACTATTTATATATATATATATATATATATATATATATATATATATATATATATATATATATATATATATATATATATATACCTATGTGTATATGTATATATATATATATATATATATATATATATAATATATACACATTTTTTTCAAAGTTTCTAAAAAAATCAGTATTTAACGTGATACAAGTAGTTGAAAAAGTCACTGAAATTTGTTTTGTATACGAACCGTCAACTGAGGCTTCTCATACAAAATGCAAACAATATACAATTTGTCGCTTCTAGTTTTTTTTACCAAAAAATTATGGCAGTTTTGTATTTTGTACATGACGTCGTATGAATGATTTCTTAGTTGTTAAGATATACTTTTCAGGCTGCATTGAGATTATATACCTACATATTGGTTTATATATATAAATATATATATATATATATATATATATATATATATATATATATATATATATATATAATATATATATATATATATATATATATATATATATATCTATATATATATATATATATATATATATATATATATATGTATATATATATATATATATATATATATATATATATATATATATATATAAACCAATATGTAGGTATATAATCTCAATGCAGCCTGAAAAGTATATCTTAACAACTAAGAAATCATTCATACGACGTCATGTACAAAATACAAAACTGCCATAACTTTTTGGTAAAAAAAACTAGAAGCGACAAATTGTATATTGATTGCATTTTGTATGAGAAGCCTCAGTTGACGGTTCGTATACTTAACAAATTTCAGTGACTTTTTCAACTACTTGTATCACGTTAAATACTGATTTTTTTAGAAACTTTGAAAAAAATGTGTATATATTATATATATATATATATATATATATATATATATATATATATATATATATATATATATATATATATATATATATATATATATATATATATAAATAGTTTGGTTAACGACAGTTGTATAAAAATTAAAAGGATTGGATTATTAGGTTAGCAATCAGTAAACTAAACAAAATCTCTTCTCAATAGGTACAATAAAAAATAATGACAAAACAAAAGATATCTATAGATATATATATATATATATATATATATATATATATATATATATATATATATATATATAATAAATACATTCAATGGTTATTTCTTTATTCAACTCGAAGGAAGCACCAGAGGTGAAACAAAACATATGCCGAGGCGTATTCTCCAGATTCTGTTTAAATTATTTCAACTATAATTTGAAATTCTTACCCAATAAATTCAAAGATGCAGTGTGAATATGTTGAGACTAAACCAGACGGATTTATTTTACTGTTTTATAGCGTCACTATTTAATAGTTCAATTACCTAATAGATTCGAAAGAATGTTGAACTTTAATTGGTACAGTGAAGTTTGTTTCAACAGATTAAAAAAACTGCTTGGTAACAAATGGTTGAAACAAAAAATTGAATAAGCTTATTCATATACATATATATATATATATATATATATATATATATATATATATATATATATATATATATATATATATATATATATATATATCGGCGAGTGGTTTAGAACTGTCGTTTCTCGCTTCTCACTTTCCATAGATCTCGGTTCCACCAGTCTCCTTCTTGAAGGCCTCTCTTTTTCAAGGCCTCATTGACTTCATTTTTCATCTTCTTGGTTGTCTACCACGCTTTCTGCGTTCTGGTGGGATCCAATCCCAAACTTTCTTTGGCCACCGGCTCGTGTCCATTCTTTCGAGATGGCCATACCATGTGAGTCTTTTGGATTCAATCGTGTTTATAATAGTTTCGTATACCGTCTACCATCTATCGTCTTTTTTCTTCATTTCTAATATGTTCTAGTCTGGATGTTCTGCTGCTTCTTCTCCATTAATTCATTTCCACAGCCAAGAGTTTTTCTCTGTCTTTTTTGTTAACTCCCAGGTTTCTGAGTCATACGTAATTATAGTTTCAACAATGGTATAGTATGTTTTTTTCCTGTTTCTATTTGTTATTTTGTTGCTCCATAATAAGGAATTAAGTTGGGAAATAACTCTTCGCCATTGACCAACTTCATTCGAGATGTCTCAGCGCTTTTACCATTTGAAGAAAGGGTAACACGAAAAACAAAATACAGTTGATAATTTAGGTACTTACAGATATAGAATCAGTATTCTAGCACACACATCGTCCTATATCTGTAAGAACCTAAATCAACAATTGTATTTTGTTTTATCATTGTTTTTGATTGTTAGAATTGTTTTTTTTTGTAGTATTCTCCTGATGAATTCATTCAACAATGGTGAAATGATGAGACATTTAGAGCAATGGATTTTATTTATTCTAATTCTACTGATGACTAAGCTGATAATGTCCAATCTCTAAAAAAATTAAATATATATATATATATATATATATATATATATATATATATATATATATATATATATATATATATATATATATATATATATATATATATATATATATATATATATATATATATATATATATATATATATATATATATATATATATATATATATATATATATATATTTATGTGAGTAAGTGAAAAACTGCAAATATTTACTATCAGAGAACATTTCTTAAACGTTCACATCTCAGACTCCAATTTTGGATTGTAAAAATACCTTATAATAGGAACAATTTTATTCTCAGTTTTGTTTTGATGTGAAAAATTCGCTACTGAATAATATGTATTTATAAGTTCAAAAATTGAATACAAAATACATGCTTAAGCTTAAAAAATTCTACTGAAAAAATAGTGATGTTTGCGGATAGCTCCAACCGGAATGAATCTATTTATGTGGTGAAAATCGTGGAACGCATTAATTTGTAAAACCAACTATCTATGCAAACACACTTGTCGAAAGATATAATAACAAACGAACAGAGGCCAGAAAGGGAACCTGCTTTTGAAGGGTGTCCGTCCGTAAGTCCGTGTGTACAGTTATTTTACCTAGCTTCGGTCCGTATCCTCTTTGTTTGGATGATTTGTTTGAAAAGGCACCCCATACAAATATATAATGGCGCATAAATGGGGGAGGATTCTGGGAAAGGCAAGACTGCCTGTTGCCCCCAAGGTGGTATGAATACAGTAGGTTTTCTAATCGATATTTCAATTTTTTATAAACATTTGAAAATACTGCATTCCGGTAATACATAAATACACGTATACACTTCAACATTCTTTGAAATTTCAATTCGCTGGCAACACATCAGCATTCCGTATTCTGTAGGACCATTTTCACGAATAATGTTTGACAAATTATCTTTCAGGTACTCCAAACTGTATGTTACGATAATTTTATGAAATTATTATTATGTTGTTTATGGCTATGTTGGGATTTTTATATTATACGTTTTTACAACTGCTTGTTCCAAATAAGATTATACTTCCCCAAACTCTACTCGAAAAAAGTAAGTCGAATATTCTATTCAAATTTGTCTGAACTTGATTACATTAGATTTTTATTAGTAAATACAATTCAATAATGAACTGAAATGCTCAAGTCTTTGCTCAAATGCTCAATTAATATGATTTTCACCCTAAAAATTAAACTTATTGTATAAGCTTAATTAATATTTTTTCGGTTATTTGTAGTTAGTGGTGATCATCAAATATTCAATTCGAAAAAAGTCCAAAATAGACTTATAAATAAATTTGACACAGTAGAGAAAACTTAAATTAAACAATAATGATATGTGGTAAAATAAGATGTTTCTAGATAGTTTTATTATTTTACGATATAAATTTTAATAGTAGGTATGAGACATCGGATATTCATTCAATATTTAGAAATGAACAAGCGAGTTTGGGAAGTTGAGACGATGCCAGTTTTTAGAAGGTAATCCTAACTTAAGTGTGATTGCAAGAGTGGGCATAATTTATCACACATTTTACTGCCTGCCTTGGTCACTGGAACCAGAAGGACCATGAAAGCCGATAGTTTTTGACTGGCTATTAATCTGATTATATGCTGGGATCCTATTTCGTCTGCTTCTCATTGGTCACTTCGGTCATTTGCAGTATTCTTAGAAAAACATTTAATGAAATAATTGTTGTGAAGGTTAATTCCATCTGGGTTATATTTCATGACGATAGTTCAATATATCATCTCTGTATAGGGTTGCCATCAACTAAATTGCCGATGCCCGACAAAAATTTTAAAAACCCCGGACATTTCCGTGAAATTTTGTTTTTTCCCCGGACACCCCGTAAAAAATTTTTTTTTGAATAAAATAAAACATCGTTTATATTTTAATTTTTCTACTATATTCTACATTGTAATAATAAATTAGAGGATAGGTCATTTAGTTTGGTTAGATAGGTTAGGTACCCAAAAGTCAAAATTATTTAGTAACTATAAATCAAAAGTAAGTAACAAGTTTCAATTTTCACGAGATCAAGTACTTTTTACTAATTCAACTTAACTTGGAATGTTTCAAACTCGCCAATTTTTTCCAAAATGTCTTTATTTTTCATACATTCGACTTTGTCAAAGTCGGAGCAACTCAAGTCTTTAATATTAGACTTTATTTTGATCAGAGAAGAAAGCGTATGTGTATTTAGCAAGTTTCTCTCCTTCCTTCATTATTGCGACCCTAGCGAAAAAACTCACTCTACATTCGCATTGTGAGCTGGTATACAAAAATATTTCTATGCAATTTTGAGCAGTTTAGAATATAGATGTTTCGAAATAATTCGGCCACAACTGGTTTATATTTTTGCGTAATCCCATCCTGTTATTTTGATTTAACGGTATTCAGATGACAATTGAAAAGTCAGTGTTAACGTCGCCGGCCGTTATAATTTCATAACGGCCGGCGGCCGTTAAGAAATCACTTGTTCAAATATTTATTTCAAAACATCATTCTGCTTACAATAACAACGTTGAAATCTTGGTCCACTGCGAGTTGGGAGAATAAACCTCTGATTTTCATTTCGCATAGGCTAATAATAGATCTTCATTAACCACCTTTACATTCGCGCTTTTACGCCACATTTCAAAATTTTCATATTCTTTTTGATATCGCTCTTGAGTTATTTTCGGCAGTTAATCAACACTCGCTGCACTGCACATGATTCTCCCAATATTTCTAAAGGAATTTGATTTTGTTCCTCAATTTCATCCATGGTCGTCGTTAAAGCGAACTTGAGAACACAAAAAACTGACGTTGTTTATAAAATTGTCAAACTGTTCCATGACAACAGAGTGCACGACGTTGGGATTTTTCTTTAGAATTGCGAGGTACGGGTTTTTTCTTTCTTCGGAATCAAAATATTATCTTTCAACAGGATTACGAAAAATTTTTAACGACACACGGCCGATACGCAAATAACGGATGAGGTTGGATATTGTAATCCTAGGCGCAGCCGAGGATTATAACTAACCGAATATCGGCCTTGTTACGTTAATAACTATATAGCTCATCTCCGTCACTGACACTCAAGCTTCACACACCCGGACACAAAATTTGTCCGGGTTTTACCCGGACATATTTTGAAAGCTCCGTCCGGACGACCCCCGGACGCCCTCTAAACTAGGACAAATCCGGGGAAACCCGGACGGATGGCAACCCTATCTCTGTACATATATATTTTTTAGACATATTTTCCCAGAAAATAAACTATTGCATTGATCGAAAGTCAACAGGTGTGGGAGTGGTTTTTAATTCCGTTTCATACGTCCTGGGCCACAATTTTTGAGGTTTTCTTGATGTTTTTGGTGCCCAAGAGATGAAACTTTTCTATTTTCAGTTTTAGCGAAAATTTTTTTTCATGACAAAAAAATTTGCTAGTTCAAAAACCCATAAAATTAAATAAAATTCTTTTTGCAAAACCTAGTAAATTTTATAATTCAATCTTATGTAGAACCTCATGAATTTTTGCACAGAGTTCAGAATAGTATATTCTGTAACAAGGTTAGAATGAAAATTCGATGCGAGTGGAAAAGCCGAGCGCGAGCCGAAGGCGAGCGCGAGGAACCACGAGCATCACGAATTTTCATTCTAACCGAGTAGCAGACTATTTCTCCACGATCAAAAATGTTAAATATATATTTTTACAAAAAACGAAATCAAAATATTTTCGGAAAAGGAATCCGTTTTCTTTGTTTGTTTCCAATCCATGAACAGTTCGTAATATTTTTCATTTTCATTCTTTGATTTTTTTGGTAGTAAACTCTCCAGTATATTATTAGCTCTCTGTAATTTCAGGTAGTGTATTTTCACACTCTGATTCTGAATCACTGAATAAATTCATGCTACTTATTATATTTTTGAATGAAAACGTGACAGTAATAATTTTGACACTTACTCAAATTTGCCACTACGATGACAATCAACTGCGTCAAGGCTAATGTTATTATTGCTAGCCAGTGTGAGAATATTATTCTAGGGAGAGAAAGCAAATACATTTAAATTGCATGGGGGCAGAGGTGTTGCAGAATATTTCTTCAATCTCAAGAGAGAGAATTCCAACATTCTGTAATCAAATTTGATATCAGAATTGCCGAATTCTGTGATGATCGTGGAGAAATGTAATACTAATCTATTGAGTGACTTTTGTTTTGCGTTTTCCTAGGTAACTGTCAACTTCAGTGAATAATATGAACCGAATATTTCCAAATCGGTGGCAAAAGATGTGCAAGTTAGTTATGAATAATATACCCAAAATTCTATCGGCTAGTACTTTTTGGAGGGTGTATAAAGCTCATACCGAATTTTGAAGGAGTATTGGATCTCCAAATCCTGTTCAAATGAAGTTTAGTTAAAGAGTTGAACATTTTTTCTCTAACCGTCACGCAATTTATGTAGAGTTCTTATTTTTTTGTCGTAATTGAGGTTTTAAACACATTCGCAACACCGCCACCTAAAAAAGAGATTTCATGTTTTTTCGTGGATCTTAAGTGTTTCTCACCTCTATAAATCCACCAGATTGATTTAGAGGGTTGAATCGTGAATTGAGTTGTTATAACTGTATTTGTTCACCTCCATAGCCACTCGAAATCAACTTGGTGGGTTGAGAATTTGTATATAGAAGAATTCAAACTATGTGGAAAATCTGTTCTTCACCTATTTATATTATATTTGAAGAGGCCAGGGGAAAAAAGATGAATGTCCAATCGAACTCGTTTTGAGAAAAATGGAATATTAACTTTCAAGACTCTGTGTTAATTGCACAATAAAAAAATCAATACAGCTTCACTGCCAAGCTATACAATACATATTGCCTAACTAGTTCAACTACACTTATGGTTTTTAATACTAATTTATTAGGTTAATTTAATATTTTACAATACTTACTACCGAACATTTTATGTAAAAAAGATGAGGGTCCATATTTTGTTCAGGGGAAAAAAGGTGAGGGTCCAAAAAAATACAATGTGCTTATGAAACAAGTTGTCAAAATATATTATTAATGTATATAAAAAAATAGGCCACAAACTTTTATTCTTGCTCAAAAATAAATTTGAAAAGAAAAAAAAATTAATTATTATTATTAGAATGTGGTAGACTATTGAAATACTCCTGTGCAGCTTCAGAGCAAAAAATTTTCAGATGTTGTAAGTCTTTGAACTTAGCTGCGGAAATGGGCAGTTTACTAAAATACACTTGCCCTGGAAGATGAGAAACTCCTTCGGTCAATGACAGTCTCTTGCGTTTTGCATCAATTACCACACTTTCTGACTGCGGTCCATTAAAAGACGCTCGATGCAAAATGAAGCGAGGGTGATGCTCTACTACTGATAGTTCTCTGACTGGGCGACTTTTGAAAGGGCACTGTTTCACATAGATATCAGAAAGGAACTTACTCCAAGCCTTGAAAATTTTCTGATCATCACAAGAGACAACCTTAAACGGTGATGGTTTGGCCCTAGCACTTTCCACGACACTATTCCACTCACTAGGTAGCTCCACTCGAATTTTTCGGTTGATTAACCCCATGTTTCTGTCGCACTCTAAGTACGAATGTCCCCGAACAGGAAACACGAGTTTTATTGATTTTAGTCTTTTTGTGAAATGTACAATGTAGTGAATTAATCGAAAAATCGTGTAGTTTTTATTTTGCCCCCCCACACGAGTCGCAGGAAATGGTGAGCTCTTCTACTTGAGGGTCTAAGTGGTTGTAGATAAAGTCAAAAAGTACAGATGACACATCGTCTGACCCCTTTTTTCCACAAACTTCAGGATAAGTGTAAAACACTGCTTCTGCGGTGGACAACACATGAACATTAAACATGTAAAAAGATAACTGTCGACGATAATACACATCATTAGTTTGAATATTAGGAACTGGGAGGTTTTCTTCAAAATCCATTGCAATAGCTTCTTTTTGAGGGTTCTGTTGTGCATCTTGCCTAGCAGCTCTTTTCCGATCATGGAAAGTTTTTGCTTTGCGTAAGTGTAACTCCTTTTTTGTTTGCAGGGACTTTAATTCATCACTTAACTCCTTGTACTCTTTCAAATCTGGATTGGTTTTTTTAATTTTGTTATTTAATGCATCAATTTGAACCGATACTTCGTCACAAAAACTACAGGTGTCACTGCGAGGGTATCCAAAAGATATGTTGAATTTTGAAATGAATATTTCTCTGTATTTCTCATACGAAACTTTGTGATCTGGAAACTTTTCCTTGTACATATTGTACATTTTTTTGACATTAAGATCGTCGGGCAAGTACAGCTTCTTGGATTTGGCTAAGCTGTAGTGCGATTTCCTTGCTTGAAATGACTTGATGTGCTCGAAAACCGAATCAGCTACTTCTTCAAGAATTTTGTGGGGCCTGTTCTCGTGTTTACCACGTTTATCAAGGGGAGCCTTACCGGTAGTTTTGAGTGCTTCTTGTAGGGTCTGCACTCTTTTAGCAGTGATCCCATGAAGGAATAAAAAAGCCTTGTAGCATATAGGTATTTCACAAAGATCATTGTTCTTTAAGGCTCTGACCTTGTAGGTATAAGAATAGGAGTGAAAGTCAGCATCGTTTTCTGGTTTTCTGGGACGATGTCTTGTGACTGGTTTGCATGCAATAAGTCCGCAAAGATACACTGACTGTTCGTCATAAGTCTTAATCTGATTAAAGTCTGATATAAAAGTTCTTCTAATATCAGGGGTAACACTTTCAAAACACTTGAGTTTCTTGCAACGACAGTCTTCGCCGGTCTCATGACTACTTAAACACAATTTCTTCGCAACATCAGTCATCCTACCGAATGATTTACGTTTCTTGCAACTAGCAGGTTTACTCACTGTTTCATCATCTCCTGACATTGTCACCACTATAATGATATCAAATTAATAGAACTTCAAAGCGCCTGATTAAAGCTATGAGTAAAATAACTAGATCACTAAGGACACAATTCTAATAGTTCTGACACATAACCTCAACAGCAGCAACAAACACTGAAGTCAGCTGTACAAGCAACAGAGTAGTCATATGGCAGCCACTGAATGTGGGGAAAACAGATGACGCTCTTGGACTCTCATCTGTTTTTCCCACATTCACTGGCACACTCATCTTTCTTCCCCAAACCTACTAGACTTCAGACTGCAATAACTTTGTACTCTCATCTTTCTTGCCTGAAACGGATAGCCTATCAGATTCTATAGGTTCAAGTCTATAAGAAATAACCTCTATCTCAAAACCGACACAAATTGGACCCTCATATTTTTTCCCCTGGCCTCTTCATTTCGAGAAGATTATCATCTACTTTCCTGTAACTTGAATATTTCATGTTGAATAGAAACAATGACAATAACCCATTGTCACACTCAGGTAATATTGCTCTACCAGTAGAGGCGCAAAATATGGAAAACAGAGTGCCGGATGAATATAGAAACCAAAGAACACTGGTTGCATAGAACCAAAACAAAATAAAAGAAGAAAAAATTATCCGTAATTCTATTCAGAACTTAGCTGTTTAGTAGTTCCAGTGTTTTACACTTATTATGGTCAACTGATATAAATCAAATACCTACATGTACTGTTTTGAGAAATAAAACTTTGGTGGGTAAGGGGGATCCATTTATTACGTGAGATTATTTTGACGATTTTTTGACTACCCCACCCTCTTGGTGAGATGTCGGGAGTTCTTGCTCGACCCCCTCTTGCTCTTCCCTACCTCGAATCTCACGTGAGATCTTTTAAAATGCATATTTCTTATATGAATGAGGTAATCTGTATTAATTCTATTAGTCTAAGTAAATTAGTAATATTTTATGAAAATGTGAAAAAAATAAAGTTTATAATAAAACAATGGTTGTAATAAGTCACAGTTTTTTTCAGTGAAAATTATTAGTGCATCGTATGTTAATTATAAAAGGTTATGGCTTTATTTTTTTATGAATAATATTCACGTCGTACCGTATATGAAGAAGAAATATTTACTCCAAAAAAAGTATTTACTGTTAATAAATATTTATCAATAGTTAACGAATAATTTTAGAAAAATACTTTTTCATATTGAATAAATGAATAAATTGTTTCCAACCGAATGAATTTATTTATGGTTAATTAATTCTTTTGTCAGCGCATAATTAAACCGCGATGAATATTCTTATGAATGATTCAGCTTTATTTTAACGGAGAAACATTTTTTACTCAAGTTAACCCAGTTTTCTCACAATTTTATACTGTTTCTTGCGAAAAAAAATTACGTGATATTTGATGAGACCACCCCCTCCCCCACGTGAGATTGAGTGAGATTTTCCTCGACCCCCCTCCCCTAAACACCTCACGTAATCAATTGATGCCCCCTAAGTTATTAAATAAAATGCTGCAGGTTTGAATTGGTTACAATGGTTTCTGTGAGGATTTCTGTTTGTAATATATTATATTATATCCACAACGTCTATTTTTTAAGAATATCAATTTCTATCTACGTGATAGACAATTATAATGAAAATGTTAAGTGTTTAGAAACATTTGATCTGGTGTCCGATTAACATTTCAATTTAGACTATCAACTTAGATTATATGGATGGCCTCAGCTATTACTCATTATGATATTTGTAAGAGAAGGTTTTTTCTCCTTCACAACCACGCTAGTTAGCCTAGTACTTAGGTAGGCTGGCTAGTATTATAGTATATTAGAATTGATTCTAACTTTTACAAATAACCTGCTATCTATTCGTATAATAATAATCAGGGATCGGCATGAATAATGAAAGGAAAAAAGGAAACACACGTGTTTCATTCCTGCTTGAAGTATGTGTCAGGGAGGCGAGCAGCTTGAGTTTGGGATTAACTCCTTCAGTCAGATCAGAGGATACACTTGTATGTACAAGTGCATTAAGAATGAGTGGGTTGGGATATTTATGCAACACAGGAAGTGTGGGTAGGGTTCAGATGAGGACTTATAAGGCATTTGGGATGTCCCGTGTTCGAACCCCAGGGTCGACAAGGCGAATCCGCCTTGTAAGTATGCAGTGACTAACTTTACACCATGAGGTGTAACTCTGAAAAAAACTCATGGCAGACGAGTCGACCCCGGGGTTCGAACACGGGACATCCCAAATGCCTTATAAGTCCTCTGAACCCTACCCACACTTCCTGTGTTGCATAAATATCCCGTCTCACCTATCCTTATTGCACTTGTACATACAAGTGTATCCTCTGATCTGACTGAAGGAGTTAATCCTAAACTCAAGCTGCTCGCCTCCCTGACACATAATTCAAGCAGGAATGAAACACGTGCGTTTCCTTTTTTCCTTTCATTATTCATGCCGATCCCTGATTATTATTATACGAATAGATAGCAGATTATTTGTAAAAGTTAGAATCAAGTCTCAAAATCATACACGATCTGCACTAAATAATAAGTTCATTATCAAATTACCAAAAATATTTCTATATTCGAAAGAAGAAATATATCATGGTTTTTAATTCACATAAGTATTTAATTTATCGTCTCTGAAACTAAACTTGTAGACGGCGTTCATAGATCGCTTTTAAAAGCACCTAACAATACTCATATAGGTACGAATAACGCTGACGAAAACCTGATTGTTACTATTCCTGTTACACATTTTTCGTAATCCCATACTGTTATTTTGATTTAACGGCATTCAGATGACAATTGAAAAGTCAGTGTTAACGGCCGTCGGCCGTTATAATTTCATAACGGCCAGCGGCCGTTAAGAAATCACTTGTTCAAATATTTATTTCAAAACATCATTCTGCTTACAATAACAACATTGAAATCTTGGTCCACAGCGAGTTGGGAGAATAAACCTCTGATTTTCATTTCGCATAGGCGAATAATACATCTTCATTAACCACCTTTACATTCTTGCTTTTACGCCACATTTCAAAATTTTCATATTCTTTTTGATATCGCTCTTGAGTTATTTTCGGCAGTTAATCAATACTCGCTGCACTGCACATGATTCTCCCAATATTTCTAAAGGAATTTGATTTTGTTCCTCAATTTCATCCATGGTCGTCGTTAAAGCGAACTTGAGAACACAAAAAACTGACGTTGTTTATAAAACTGTCAAACTGTTCCATGACAACAGAGTGCACGACGTTGGGATTTTTCTTTAGAATTGCGAGGTACGGGATTTTTTCTTTCTTCGGAATCAAAATATAATCTTTCAACGGGATTACGAAAAATTTTTAACGACACACGGCCGATACGCAAATAACGGATTCGGTTAGTTATAATCCTCGGCTACGCCTCGGATTACAATATCCAACCTCATCCGTTATTTGCTACATATCGGCCTTGTTACGTTAATAACTATTAAGGCACAGCTTTCGTTCGCCAAGTGTCTGGAGTGTAACGTGTAAGGTTTGAACTTCGTTCTAAAAATTTATTATTTTCATAAATGATCGAAATAGTGGGTAAACCTACTATATGAAAAGTTAAAAAAGTTAATAATTTTCGAGACAAAAACAGTAATTATGTATCTATACTATATAACTATTGTGATGTGTAGCATTTTAAGTCGTATTTTATCCTATAAAATACATACTATTGCAGTGTATCGAATGAAAGCAGTCAGGTGCGGCAGTATTTTTCCCATCCGTTTTAAACTACCCAGACCACGATTTTCGAAAAATTTTGGTACCTGGGATTGTTTCCATTGCAGAACAAAAGTATCAAAATTTGTGTAAATTTCTGCAACTGCTGCCATTTTTACGTAGATATTTCTGTTATTCTATTATAATATATTCTATTATTATTATTATTTTCATATAAATATTCTTCCCGGTAGGTACATATTGATCTCCAGCGGTTCGTACCAAATGAGCTGAATTATTTTTATCTGGGATTGTTTTCGTTGCAGAACGAAACTATCAAAATTTGGTTGAATTTTTCCTACTGGCGCCATTTTTACGTAGATATTTATTGTTTTTTCATAGTTTTTGAGAAATTGCCTAACTCCACAGCTTCTGCAGATTGAGTTAGAGGGTTGAATATGGGTAAGTACATTGAGTTTATGTTGACTTAAAATCCTTTTTTGTATACAACTCTTTATCTCAACCACGCTGCATTTCGTGGCGACTATTCCGTTCAAATTGCGTCTCGATCTGTTTCGTACGCGATGCACTTCGAGAATTAGAATTTTTTTTGAGTTAGAGGTTTGAAATTTGGTATGTGCATTGAGTTTATGTTGAGGTGCGTTATTTCAATGGTTTCAACTTTTTTCCTCAATCACGATGCACTTCGCGAATTTTTTTTTTGGAAAATAAATTATTTTCTACTTTTTAATTCCGGTTGCTTTTTATGCATGATTTTTCAAAATACGATTCAATTCACCCAAATCGCATTTCGCGCGAAAAATACAACTTTAGTGATGGAGCTCTGCTGCTCACAAGTTTTTCATGAAATATATTAGGTAGTAAAGCTTCAGCTACTGACAGATCTCGTGAATATCTGGCAATGAAATCTGGGGTGTCTAGGAACAATGATCCGTCAAGATAACGCAGCACCTTAACATGGAGATGACCGCAAAAAAAAACCATTGGTTATCTTATCGCTGAGTTAGATGGACCACACCACGCTGTATTGTTTGAGAGTATATCACTCATTTGTCATTCGGAAGTACTAACCCATTGAAAGAAAGTGAATAGGGGTCAAGGTAACCGCAAGGAACATTCTTTTCTGCTCGGCTCACAACTAACAATAATCTTATAAATATTTCACTATAATATACCTGTTAGCAGTTCGTTCAGTTCATCCACACGGACGGACGCGAAGTAAGCGACCAGACAATAACAATGAATTAACAAATTAAATTAATTGGCTGGCTGTATTTATGACGCCCTGAAAATTTGAACTATACATCAAGCGTGCGGTGGAGATAACGAGGATCTCGAAAAGCATTGCGTCGGTTTCTTTCGAAGAAGATCGTCAGAGGCCTTTCGTATTAAAAATGCTGGTTTGCCAAGTTGTTGCTAGTGGCCCAAGATATAGGTCAATGAAGAAGAGATGCTTATAAAATTGTTCATCATGTCATATATTCATTTTCGTGATATTCTTCAGTGCACTATAACTTTTTGAATACATTTTTTTTACAGTGTCATTAACAAAGACTTGTTATCATAATAGTTTTTTACATTCTTAATATACTTTCCTGGGTGGGGCTGATGTTGTTTAGGAACAGTGATGATGAATAGGCATGTTATTGAGTTTGTTTGAGTGTTTCATATGACGATCTTCTAAATTATCTCTTAACTATCATATAACATGAGTCACTCTTTCAATACTTTTGAAAAAGGTATCTAGATTTTCTAGACGGTTACAGAAGATTTAAACAATAGATCATTTTAGGTCACGTGACTTTGACAGGTCCTCTATGTTCACTTGGTGGGCAGACAAACTTTATTGTGTCATTACTGTCATTTGATACTCGTTATTGATAGATGCATTTGTTTGTTTTTTTGAGTTTTATAGTATTTCAGAGTGAAAATTCAACAAATTCTTGAGTTATGTCTCGTAGTGAATATTATTCAACTCTTACCGATGATGTGAAAGCCCGCTACGACAAGAAATTGGAGATAATAGACCCATATTCATTTGGAGAAGTCAGTTGTCCAAGGATCTGGAAGTAATCCCTTCAGTATCTTTGATGGATTTGGTAAATTATATAATCCTTAGTCATAGCTTCTACACTGTACAGCAGCTTAAAACCTACAAATCTTTATAGGCCTACAAATATTATGAGTCTGGGTATGTCCAAGATGTTTTGGCTCGACAAATGAATGATATTGCCTACATTGTTGTTGGAAAGATAGGCATAACAAACAATTTTATTATTTCTAAATGTTATATTTCACTATTATATTTTTTTATCAATAACTTTCTCATTGTTACAGATTAGACTTTCTCAAAAAGCAAGGTTTGTCTAATCCCGTTATCAGATGGGGTTGTTTCCAGTGAACATTGCACATGTATGGCAGGTTTGGGGGAAGTTTGTAGTAATGTGACAGCATTGTTGTTTTGTTTACAAGCTTGTCCAGCTGAAAACGAAAATGAATCTGTTTCCTGCACACAAAGGCTTGCTCAGTGGCCTGTACCTTCTACGAAATCCATTGACTTGATTAAATAATTTAGTTTGTTGTCAAAAATGAATAAATAATTTTACATTAACTGTTTTTAATTTGTCAACAACATTACATAGGGTTGAAAATAAGCAATATCTGTTTTTAAATAGCTTTATTATCTCCAAGAAAATACAAAGTGATCATAAATTAGAAGTCACCTTACTCTAAACAATTGATTAACTATTTCAATCTTTGGCACGCTTATTGTGATAAATCCTGAAACAAGCATATGTGTTATTTGATCATGAACATAAATAACCACTTACTAATCTTTTTGAATCGTTCATCTGACCTCACTGTACTTCTTTCGTGTCGATTCAGGGACTGTACATCTTTTTTTTCACCAACTATATAAGTATCCCATGTTTTGAGAGGGTACCCAATCTGGGTTATTGTTATTCTCTAGTAGGGCTGGTTGTCCTAAATATATAAGAGCATTACTTTCATTTAGCTTTTAGCATAATTGTTTTGTTGTTCTTTTTGTACCTTTTTTTAGGATATTATTTTAAAAAATCAAGGAACCAAACTCAATTATAATCAAAATACTGACCCAATAGGAAATGTCTTGAACAAATTCTAGCATTTCTCAGCATACTTTCGCTCAGTGGACCCCTTTTTAAAGCCCTAACCCATAAGTCACGTCGTTGTTTTGACAAGGCATTTAAATAGTCTCCACGGTTTTCCAGCGCGGTGGGAATCCTGAAGAATCGAACTTGGTCTCTTTCCGAACTTATTGAACACTTAACAACACAACAAAACATTGGCATTTTAATAATATATTGCAAACTCCGTAACTACTTTTACACTGTAAGCATAGGCCGAAATGTTTGTCTGCCCACCAAGTGAACATGGCGGATTTGTTTTGACAGTTGTGACGTCATCCTAAAATGATCTATAGGAATGATTTAGCTGTAAGCAAAGATAAGGCAGACGTTTAAATTTCGATATTTGTACCTATACATATTTTAAGGACTTTCCACTAGGCGACACTAAACTAAATGAATCAATGTATACAGGGTGATTAAGATAAGATGCACAAAGGAAGTAATTCAAGACGTATTTTGTAATGCTGAAAGTGAACATTTACAGAATAACAGGTCAAAAATTACTCTATTGAATGGTATGATTTGGCCTAGAACAAAACATTTTTCTGTTAATGTTTTTTTAATAACTCAACCTGAACGATACAAAAATCGTATCGTATATAATTATTTCGAAATTCAAATACTACTTCGAGGTCAGAAACATGGTTAATAGCCTCTCTTACTGGTCCTAACTGATAATAAACTCATAATTGAATTTGAAAATTTTGATTGTTCAAAAAACTTCACTTTCCAATCCCCATTCGAAATATATTTTAGAAAAACTTCAGTTTAGCCATTCTCTGGAACTTTTTTATCGAACTCAATCTACGTAGGTACGTAATTTGTTTACTATTGAAAACTACTTGAAATAGCCACAACACTACCTACAATTACACCTCCCAATAAAATTTGAAAAGAAGAAATAGAATTTTGTATCTTGTCTGATATACAAAAATAATTTTAAAAAATTGAAATTCAACACTGGCACTCTACTAGGAGAGTAGGCGACATAAGTCCTTTTCTTTTTACTAGGCGGCCTACAGTTTGTCACTTAAAATATATACTCTTTTAGACTTTTAGCAGGTTTTCACTTTGAAAACCTGCTTATTAAAATGGGTGCGATTAGCAAAGTTGGACTTAGAACCAAGATAGCTTTACGTTTCATGACTTTTTATGATGCTTGGCATCAAAAACTCAATTTCATCTCTATATAGGTATATAAAATATAAAGTGTGATATAGAGGATGCAGTCAAAAAACTGGGCTAGATTCAAAGAAAACTCTTTGCTATCTTGTCAAGATTTCGAAAATGTTTATTTCCTTCTTCAGGACCTGAAACTTGAGATTTGGAAAAGAAATTGAAAAACGTCAACATGAAATAACAACCAATTTCGCCTAGTCAACTTTACAAACTTTGAGGTAGTTATCACAATTAATGATGCAGCACATTAAAAAATTTAATTTAAAATTAAAAATTTTTTGAAAAACGGTATATATATGTATATATATATATATATATATATATATATATATATATATATATATATATATATATATATATATATATATATATATATATTTTTTTTTAAAAATTTTTTTTTTTTATATTAATTTTTTATATATATATATATATATATATATATATATATATATATATATATATATATATATATATATATATATATATATATATATATATATATATATATATATATATATATATATATTTCGTTCTCGAGTGATTACTGAGAACTGTTAGCTTTGGTCGGGATCCAAAATAATTTTTTATTTACCAATTAAATTTTTCTTTTGCTTTTTTATCTGGTTTCCTCACATAAAAAACAAATACTTTCAAATATTCTGCCTCCCTGCGCCTTTCAATATTTTTTATTCAATAAGTTTTGCTAGCGGGAGGGGTAGGACAACGTCTGGTGACCAGATTTTGATCATCAAAACAATATGATAAATTACAATAGCGATTGGTCCGGGACCTCCGGATTAGGGAATATATTTTTATTTAAATTGAGCAAGAACTATTGTAGAACGAAACAGATCTTGAGTTGATAGTTTTAAAAATTTTGAATATTTGAAAATAGAAACCTATTTAAGAACAGAACTTACCTACCTATATGTGGCAAATACTCTTAATATACGGGATCAATGAGTGTCTGGAACATATATATATATATATATATATATATATATATATATATTATATAATATATATATATATATATATATATATATATATATATATATATATATATATATATATATATATATGTCCCAGACACTCATTGATCCCGTATATTAAGAGTATTTGCCACATATAGGTAGGTAAGTTCTGTTCTTAAATAGGTTTCTATTTTCAAATATTCAAAATTTTTTAAAACTATCAACTCAAGATCTGTTTCGTTCTACAATAGTTCTTGCTCAATTTAAATAAAAATATATTCCCTAATCCGGAGGTCCCGGACCAATCGCTATTGTAATTTATCATATTGTTTTGATGATCAAAATCTGGTCACCAGACGTTGTCCTACCCCTCCCGCTAGCAAAACTTATTGAATAAAAAATATTGAAAGGCGCAGGGAGGCAGAATATTTGAAAGTATTTGTTTTTTATGTGAGGAAACCAGATAAAAAAGCAAAAGAAAAATTTAATTGGTAAATAAAAAATTATTTTGGATCCCGACCAAAGCTAACAGTTCTCAGTAATCACTCGAGAACGGCTAGAGATACTCAACTACGCCGTGTATATTAATTTATAATAATTTACTTTCATTTTAATTCTTTCATTTACTGATTTCATTTTATTCACTTTTCAGACAATAGGAACCTACTGATTTCAATTTATAATTTTTTAGCTATATATTCTTTTTCTTTTATGAACTTGTCATTTATTCACTAATCGAATTTATTTATTTCATATACTTTTTAGACAATAGAAGTCCAGAATTTTACCAATGAATATTTATATATGTATGTATTATTACATTTAATTTTAGGATTCATACTAACATTTTCACATATAGCCATGGCCTATTTATAACTATATATTTATAAACAATGTGTATTTTCACTCAAATGGACAGGTCCTAGATAGCAAAGGAGAATAAGAAAATGGTTCCGTATTCTCTGAAATCCCAGACAGACCATTAGAAGTACTTCACATTCAATAGATCTCAGTTGTTAAAGCCAGCTTAATCCATGTGCAAATTTCCAGAATATTAATATTTGTTAATCTCTGATGTTTTCCAGAATTCAATTTGTGAACTTTCATTCAAAGCGTGTCATATTTCGAATACAGAACTGAAAAAATGGTGTTGTTCTAATAGGTAAATGGTTTCAAAAATATTTACCATCAATATGATCATTGACAACCCAAAATCAGTTTCGTATTAAGAATTTAATTATATTTCGAAAGTATGTGGGTGATGTACTAGTATTCCTCTATTTTTTATGAAAGTAGAATGATGGAAGATGGATATATGTATATATATATATATATATATATATATATATATATATATATATATATATATATATATATATCTATATATATATATATATATATATATATATATATATATATATATATATATATATATATATATATATATATATATATATATTTATATAATCTATATATATATATATATCATATATATATATATATATATATATATATATATATATATATATATATACTTTGAGCGGTAATCATCTCTGACCAGTTGAATAATAAACAATATATGAATAATTGGGAATTATCAGAGTAAAAGGCCTATCTTAGTCCTATGTACTATTTATTGACATATGTTTAGCTTTCGCAGTTTCACAGCTACTTCTTCAGAACATCTAGAAAAAACACATATATATTGTTACACACCTCTAAAAGATCGTCTAAAATCAAAAAGAAGAGACAAGCTCGCAAGAAACAGTTTCCATTAAATTTACCCATAATGACTTACATCAATGTTAGGTTAGCGGACAACAGGTCATAATCATAAAAATACTGTTGGCAATACAATCATCCATAAATTACTCTGATAATTCCCAATTATTCATATTTTGTTTATATATAGGTATATATATATATAAGTATATACCTATATATATATATATATATATATATACTATAATATATATATATATATATATATATATATATATATATATATATATATAATATATATATATATATATATATATATATATATATATATATATATATATATACAGAGGCGCCGACTTTCTGAATTTCTGATGAAAAATAGTGGGTTTGAAGTTTTTTAAGAATTTTATAATTATATGATCAACATTGGAACACCGAAATCTCGACTCTCGATAACTCGACACTCCGGGAATCTCGACAAGCATGACACAGTTTTTGGTTTTGAAAAACGAAACAAAACATGAACACGCACGGTATTTTCGTGAAAAGCTAATTTAATTTACAGTACCTGATAACTATGCTTATAGATTATTACAGAGCAGTGAATATATAGCTCTGAAAAGACTGAAATTAAATTTAAATAAATCCTAAACTATCATTAAAAGAATGAAACATAGAATATTGATGTCGCACAGTAATAGATAGCACTTTGATTAATAAGTGAAATAGCTAATATAAGCTTACTTTGGATGAATCTCAGGGTTCATAAAATAAAAACATTATCTCAAAAAAAATTAATGCTCTTGGTTGCAGGCTCTGGTGTGTATGCGCAGTCTCTCAATGGCTAGGTCATTTTTGCAAAACTCAGTTGATTTTTCAAAATTTGTTTCACCTCTGTTCACTAAAAGCAAGCACTCTTGTTCAACAGCAATGACCTGTGTCCTGTGTGAGCCCAATTGATGCAAACAGCTCAGTAATGACAGATTACACAGATTCACAAACTTCAATGTAAAAAGCTTCATAATATTCTTTTGGGGTTTTGAAAGTGTGCGGTGAGTTTGCTTTGTTGTTTTCATACTTCTTTGATATACCTACGTAGATTCCGAGGAAGCGAAGAATTATAAGCTTGAAAAAGAGGCCTCGGTAGACCAGCGGTAAGGTGTACCGCCTTGTACCGTTTGTAAACCGAGGATTGTGGGTTCGAGTCCCACCTCGCTCTTGGGTGTTGTGTATGTCTGGAATTTAGTGGTTATATTTGATTAAAAATTGTTGGGTAATGTACATAGTTTACAAGCCCATTGGTCGTTCGGAACCGGCGTTAAACTGTAGGTCCCTCGAGTTAAAAAAAAAAATAAGCTTGAAAAGGTTTTTTTTTTAAAGCAATTCCCAAAAGTGTGCAAAACAATCACGCCTTCCATTCTTATTGACATCCTCTACTGGGTTCATTGCATGGCAATAAAGACGGAAAAAGAAATATTTCTTGAATTGTAACATTGACTCAAGGGAGCCTGCACATTTGTTACCTGCCTCTGTTTCATCCTCTGGAGAAAAGGAAAATAAAAACTACCAACATAATTTTGTGATTTTACAAAGCATAATATAACTAATAATTATCTTAAATTATTGTGGGGCGGAGCCCCCCCCAAACAAATTTTTGAGGGGGCTCGAGCCCGAATGGAGACAAAATGGGGCCTATGTATATATATATATATATATATATATATATATATATATATTTATATATATATATATATATATATATATATATATATATATATATTTATATATATATATATATAATTATATATATATATTTACCTATATATTTTATATATATATATACAGGCCCGTATCCAGAAATTCGTTTCGGCGGGGGCCCAAGAAGCAAATCATGTAATGAGCGTACAAATGAAATAATTATGGGTTTTTCATAAAAACTGTTTAAAACTGCTCCAACATAACCTTAGAATTCGCATTCAAAACGTCACTTTATATACTCACTATTAACATTTTCTGCATCGTCTGAATTATCTGATTTCGGCTTCTTGAAAAACGATGTAATCGTTGTTTGACCTTGGCGACGTTTCATATTTGGTGAAATAAGTTGTCTTTTTAAAATCTCGAAGGTTTATGATAGAAAAAGTTGCTTGGATTGAACACAAACCCATAACACTCACGTGCAGTGATTCATTTGTTTTTGTTCGATGAGTCCAACATAAGAAGCTAAAAATCCCTAGATCTTGATCAGAATCGATTCGTACAATTGAACTATATTGTTCAATGCTGCCACATGTGAGATGTAAAATGTCGTGTTACTGAACATGGCAGGCAGGCTTTTCATAATTTAAAAATATAAGTATACGTTCGATTGACACCAAACGTGCTTTCCTTCTACTAAAAAATCAAACTTCAAAGAATAGAAAATTCTATACTGAAGACTATATTTATATATATATATATATATATATATATATATATATATATATATATATATATATATATATATATAAATATAAATATAAATATATATATATATATATATTATATATATAAAATATATATATATATATATAAATATATATATATATATATATATATATATATATATAATATATATATATATATATATTTATATATATATATATATATATATATATATATATATATATATATATATATATATATATATATATACATACACCTATACAATATTTCAGGAGGTTAGAATTAATCGTGATATTGGAATATACATAGGATAATGTAAAAGTGTTGGTCTCAGCATGTTTATTCAAATTTATTGTGTTGATTTGTTTCAATGTTTACAACAAAAGTGTGTAAAACCCGTATAAAGTTAGATTCTCTAGATAAATCAAAATACATGAACTTAACAGTGAAATAAAAAAGAATGAATTATGAAATCCATTTGATATCCTTAATATACCGAAATTCACATTGCTTCGGCGACACCGCACCGATCCGAGAGAACAAGTGCATCGGTAAGTCTCGTGCGCAGTCGTGCGGCTGCCATTATTACGAGCCGCCTTGTCGGTCCAGAAAGGGATGTGATTGGTGGTTATGGGAAAACAGCGACGCATCGCAAAGCGGCGGCCCGACAAACGCCAGTCGGTGGTCAGAAAGGACGAGGACTAGATTCGCGCGCGTCATTCAAACTGTATACACAGCACGTGCCCCCAACTTCATACTGATGTGCCGCTTTCGGGAGTGCTCCTGTGACATGTGCTTTAGCTAGTGGTGCTATGTAGTGAGGCTGTGATGCCGCCGTGTGAGTGAACCATGCCACACGTCTCGTCCAGTGGCGGAGATGATCTCGGCAGCACCGATGAGGTTAAGGTGTTCAAGGACGAGGGGGACGGAGAGGACGAAAAGAGGTCCTCCGAGAACCTCACCGAGGAAAAGAGTAGCCTCATTGATCTCACGGAATCAGAGGTACTTGTTCGCCCTTATTGGAATAGTCAAACTTGATGTGGAACGCTTGCGCTTTACTTTCGCTGATAACGACTGATAACGCTGCACCTTTACCGCGGAGTTGTTTTTTAATGGGATGGGAATTATCGCACTATTTATTAATGAATATTGTGACTTATAAGAGCAGATTTGCATTGTAAGATACGCGGTTCAATTAAAATTTCACCTTCGGAATCATATTATTAAAACACATTGTTAATACGGTTATTATTATATAATATTTGGTGTCCCCAATATCATAGGTTATGTTGTTGTTATTATATCTGTGTAACGCATGTGATCATTGTCAAATTGATAAAGTAATCAAGTCGGGATTGACTTCATTGTAACATTTGTAAAGCATGCAAAGTTTTTACTCAAGCAGATACGTAATATATCTTCTTTTTTTGTGCCCGGTAGCTATCTCTGCCGCAAATCGATGTAAGAAATCTTATTCTCACTGTCCCTACCTGGGTTTAAGGAATTCCAAGAAATAGTGAAAGCCATAACCAGATATTTAAAGACCCATCGAATTATAAATCGGCTAGTTTGAAAATACCAGTGAAGTATGTACCGTTCAAATCTTCATTGCTTTATGGCAATAGTAAACGTTGACTTTGAATGGTTTACTGTTCAGGCCATCAGTCGTAAATTCCATTAACTTAATGAAGTAATCTCGCCCTTAACAACTATGAAATTTTATCGAATTTTATGCTGGGCCAGTCAAAAAGTTTGAATACGATTGATGTTATTTTCCGATTACCTATTCTTATACATTTTCAACGTTAGTTTATATAAGCCTCATTCGTCGCAAAAGGTATATGTCGTTTGTGAGACAGTATATTCATGCATATAAGTACAGCATGATTCTTAAGATAGGTCTCCAACGATGATGATAGTAGAAAAATGATTCTTCAGTTTTGTTTATTTTCTTTTATTATCTAACGGTTGTTTACATCATATATGCGACGAATTGTTGTGAGAAGGTTTATTTTCAAGTAAATACTAAGGTATAATAAATATTAAAAAGGGGTTATTCCAACACTAGTTCACCTCTGAATTTCAACAATTATTATACAGGTGAAGTGTCTAAAAGTAATAGATATGTTGATTGAAAATTAATGATTCAGAGAATCTATTTTAGCAGTACTTACTTGTCGTACACACAATTGCTTATTTAGGCTAACAAAGAAACTTTCTGACTAGGCAAACTACAATTAAGAATACGCGTCAGCAATAAGTACCTACTCGACAGTTTTGTCGTATTCTTTTTACAATCAATCACCATTACGTCTTCACTCAATTTCCATTTTAGTATAAATATTTTTTTCTATGTTCACTTCGATGTTCATACAATTATACCTATCTACCAATTCAATAATTTGTGTGATTTCATGAAAATGTTCACTCAAGTTCTATTTGGCATAGGTACATACCTAATTTTAGTTCATTCAAATTCAGAAGTAATTCCAATTAATATTGAGATTCCATGAACAAACATTTGAGTCTTCGTGTCAAAGTTCGTACCTACAAGAATCTATTTGGATGCAATGAAATAGCACGTATAACGAGTGATTATATTTTATTATATGATATTTAACTCTTACAACGTGATTAAACGATTTGTAACCATATTATCAACTAACAGTTCAGAGCTACAGGAAATCATAGAGAGATGAACATAGAGAATTAACTAAAGTAAATTCTTCATAAGTAAATAATCTCAGTATTAATTGCATTCTAACAAATTTCATTCTAGAGTAGGTAGGTACCTATACTGAGATATTCATCCAAGTTCGGGAGTAATTCCAATACTTTTTGAGATGTCATGAGCAATGATTTAATGACTTTATGATTCACTTATTATTTGAGTAGGTAGGTAACTATAAATAAGAAACAATATACTGTTTTTTTGTTTTCGAACCAAGCTAGTTAGTCGAGTATGTTAGGTACGCTGGCTAGTATTTGGGAGGTCTCGGGTTCAAATCCTGGGGCCGACTGGTCTGCCATGAGTTTTTCTCAGAGGTTTCCTCATGGTAATGTAAGTCACTGCTTGCAAACTTATAAGGCGAATGCTGGGCCAGTATTAATCCTCTGAACCCTACCCACACTTCCTATGTTCCATAAATATCCCGTCTCACCTATCCTTAATGCACTTGTACATACAAGTGTATCCTCTGATCTGGCTGAAGGAGTTAATCCCAAAATCAAGCTGCCCGCCTCCCTGACACATACTTCAGGGAGGAATGAAACACGTGTGTTTCCTTTTTTTCCTTTCCTGTTTTTCGAAATATTTTCACTTTGATGTTTATACAAGAGTTACCTATACACCCAGATGTACCTATAAGTATATCTTCATAATTTTATCAAGCCACGAAATTCAGAAGTACCTAATTCCAACAATTATTGAAATTTTATAAACTATAGTTTGTATGAATTCATTAATGTTTTAGTTGAACTTCTATTGACTTCAGTATAGGTCGAGTTATAGGTACCTACTTAATTTTTTTTAGAAATATCACTACCATGTTTATGGAAACTTTTCTGTGTGAGATGTATATATTTTCAAGCCTGAAATAATACAGGAGTAATTCTAATAATTATTGAGATTTTATGAATAAACCAACCGATAATTTGTGGGACTTCATGGAAACATGTCTCTGTCGTATGAGTAGTTTTATAATGTTAATTTTTTCATTTCATTCAGTACATATTTTAATACTTTTCATTTGTTCTCATTGAAATTGATATACCTACCTACCTAATAAGCTTGAGTAATTCTTTTTAATTTTCACAAAATCCGGTTTCATATAAGAATTTGATATAAATTTGAATTAAAAACCAATTCGAAATTTTGAAACTATATTTGGATATATAGGTAATTATTAACAAATATGATATGAACGGCCATAGAAGTTCTAAAGTATCTGAAGGAATTCATTACGAAATCACCATTTTGAGCAATCTCCGTCGGATAGAGTAAATCAATTTTACGGCTTGAAATCTGAGTAATTTTCGAGTTATACCTATTTCCCACTTCATGGCCGATAACCTCTTAAAATAAAATCAATAAGCACGTATAAAACTTCTTTGATAACTTCACCGAAAAAATTATTTTCGAAAAATAATTCAAAAACCTTGGAGTAACCGTTTGAACATCTTTTTCAGTAAATTTACTAATAGTCTCGATGATAATTCATTATAATTTTGGCGGTAATTTTGATAATATGATATTTTAAGAATATAAAACGATATTTTAGGAAATTGTAAAAAAGTTAAAAGTTTTTAATACCTACTACTACTTAATACTAAATAACTAGTTTTTATTTTAGCTGTGGCAATAATTTCAAAAGATAATAATAATAGTAGGTATTTCAATATGTAGGTCCAACACTTTTTATCGTATCCGAGTTCGTATCCCACTGTAATAAGAATAAATAATTAGGTATGTGACAGAGAAATAACTTGATGAAAATTGCTCAACCTTGCCAATTGTTTCTGTCTATAACTTCCTTCTCAGATGTCTGATTGAAATTCTGTAATGTACGTTCGACCCGGCAGACATGTCGGCAAACAAACACTATGAATAACTTTTCTTAGTAGATATCAACTTTTTATAATGGGGATAGTAAATTAAAACTATAGAAATTGCGACAATTGAACCTAACCTCGAGAACCTAACTCATACAAAAAGCCTTGCGAAAAACAAAAAAGTATATATAATATTAATATGCTGAATGCCCTAAATAAATGGTAAAGTTTTTTGATAATTATAACTTGCTTTTAACCGTTATTTTGTTCTCTTATAGAAATATTACCAGTCATAGGAGGAATTATTTTTGAAGTCGTGATATTGTCATAGTTTACTTAATAGGTACAAGGTACTTAATTACTACAAGGTGATTTTTACCAGTCGAGGACGTAGTTTGCGCCCGAGCGCCAGCGACTTCGCCCAATTTAATTTTGAATTATATAATTTGAACACTGGCGGAATATTTGCTTGAAAATCAGTCTTTTCAATGTTGAAAATCAGTCTTTTCAATGGACACATACAGAGTATTCAATTTAACGCCGTAGGAAGGTAAAACGTACTCAATAGTATCAATATATTTAGGCTTGCCATACGTCCCGGTTTGGCCGGGACAGTCCCGGTATTTTGCTCTTGTCCCGGTGTCCCGCCCGGTTTTATCGATGTCCCGGAAAACGGGTGTAAGATGTAAAAAGTAATGAATAATGGCTGTAAGTAGTTTAATTATAACAACAGGCCTATAAAGAGGTGGGTGCTACCTAGAGGAAAGGTGCACACTATCACTTTATCGAGCAAAGAAACTAGATCGCTTTGTTCTGAAAGCACTGATTAACATTGTCAACTTATTAATTAATTTTTTTTTAGTTTGCCAAAAATGTTTTTATAATTGTTTTTGTTTTTGTAGTTGGACAAAATGTTTTAGTTTTATGAAGAATAAACTTAATGAGACTTAGTTATTGTTGAATCAAACAATTTTATGAAGTATTTTGAATTTTATTTCATTAACACTTCTTTCTCGTTCTTTCTAGATAGATCAGAAAAAATTATCATTAAAAAGGAAAAATATATATTTTTAAGTAGCAAACAAAATTAAGGGTTCAAGATTCCCCCTCCTGTCACTTGCGAGGATTAAAAAAAGTCTTAAAGCTTACGATTTTGCTAGTGTTTTTTCAATAATTTTCCGGAGGACCCGGCTCTACTGGGGGTATACCCCCTTCGGTAAAGTCATCCCATATTAATGTGTCCCGGTTTCACTCACCAAAAATATGACAATCCTAAATATATTGTATTATAAATAGTCTTTGCTACTGGCTCATAACACATTAATTTTAAATAGTACTTAATGTAGGTACTTATATTAATGTTGAGCTAAGTACTGTGCTATGATAGAAAATGCAGCCATATAGTTTATAGTATATTCCGACCGAGATTCCGAGGTATAGGTATTATATTCTGGTATCTTCAAACTTGGTATGGGTGTGGCGGGGAGGTGTATGAGCGGAAATTTTCAAAATAGTGAAAATTAAGATACAACATAGGTATCTAAAATTCAATCTTTTAGCTTTTTGGATAGCGCATGGAGCAAACAAAACTGATTTTAAAGACTGTTTGCACCCCCAAACTCCCTAATTGAATTAGAAAGTTGAAATTTGAACGCGTGATTTCCTCTCTATTCTCGAAAACATTTGTTTTCTAGATTAACAGTTAGAAAATCTCCTCGGCGACATACAAAATAACTTTTATTGACATGAAAATTTTTGGCTGCGTGCCGCGCTCGGTGCCGCGGCTTTCCTGTCAGAACAGAAAAATTCTTCGATGGTATAATAGTAGTATATATATATATATATATATATATATATATATATATATATATATATATATATATATATATATATGAACTATATACAGGATGATCCACGGTGGATGGCAAATTAGACGTTCCTGGTGAGCCATACAATACAACAGATCACTTTGAAAATTTAATGGTCATAATCGGACATTCTCTACCCAACTAAAATATTTTTGGTAATGCGGTGTGGCCACTTCTATTAGAAAGTGATAGTAACTTTGATTTTTCAAATGGAACAGCCTGTATATAATATTATTTTTAGAATCTACGACAATTTTTCAACAACTTTTCACGATATTGCCCTATACCTATCTTTTACCGTTTTCGAAATAAAAACTATTTTAATTTTTCTTCTTGGGAAGTCAAGACCTCTAAAAACGCTGATATCTTCGAGTTGAGAAATACCATGATATCGAAATTTCGGTTGAAGCTTGGTGATACTTGGGGGCTTCATACACTTCAGCCTAATCTGCGTAACTTCAATACAGGGTGGTAAAAAAATTCAGTTATTTTGTTTGCTTGAAAAAGTGACTGAAAGTTGATTATTTTAAATGGAATGCCCCGTATATTATTGAAAATTCGGAAAGCTGAAGGAATTTGCTTTTTATATATGTATATCATACCTATACCTAACTAATCAGGTTTCGGACTTATGAGCATTTGTTTGTGAAAATGTTCTTTGTACATTGAAAATCTAGTTTCATATTTGAAAAAAATATTTTATCTCGAGCTACGGGGGTTTTTCGAAAAATGGCTCAAAACTATTTGATCGAATATCTCAAAAAGTATAAATTTTACAAAAAATTAGTGAAGGAAAAAATTTATGCATTTTAGACGTTCTTCAATTTGGTATTCTTCAAGGAAATTTGGTTCGTCTAGTTTTCGAGATATTACCATCAACTTACTTTTTGTAAATACGGACCTGTATTTTTTATTCCATTTCTTGAAAAAATATTTTTTTTGATTTTAACGATGTTTCACATATTCATATTTGTTTGGGTTTTAACGGGTTTTAATGATAAAAATTTAAGTTGCACTTATTGAGTTTAAAAAAAAATGAGAACATCAGAGGTGGCTTAGACTACCAATAAAACAATTGCCTATTTTATAAACATAAACAGACTGTTGCAGCGTGTAATGAAAAAAACTGTTCATTGAGTTTTTAAACATTCAAACTTTTTACCATTTAATTAAATTCAAGTTATGTAATAAACCTTGAAACTTCCTTATTTTTTAAAATTACCTTTGCCAAACTTCAAAGTGGATGATACATACCTAATGCATTTGTTTCATCTTCCCCATTCTCTGCCGTTACAGTTGTTACCCGTTCTGAATGATTATTAAATGTATTGTACGTATAGTAGTAAGTTTCGCTCTAGCCTTGTAAAAATTATTCGATTCGGTAAGCGCCTTTCGGGGTACAAATTTTGATACATTTGAAGGGCTTCGAAATGCTTCGGAATAACAAAAAATAAATCTAATTTTTCACCATTGGAAATGGTGAAACTACCATGTTGGTTTAAACTTACTTTGAAAAGAAAGCAATTGTTTTTCTTTGCTTTATGATTAAATCCGATTAAATCTATGATAAAATGAAAAAAGTGCCAAAAAAGTTGAATACTAGTTTTTTACCATCTAAATACAAACGAATATGGACATGTGATACATCGTTGAAATCAGAAAAAAAAGTTTTTTTAAAATTGGAATGAAAAATGCAGGTCTGTATTTAAAAAACAAAGTTGAATGAGATATCTCTAGACAAACTAGACAAATCAAATTCCCTAAAAAAAACCAGCTTGAAGAACGTCTAAAATGCAAAAAAAATTTCCTTACTAATTTTTTGTAAAAATTATACTTTTTGAGATATTCGATCAAATAGTTTTGAGCAATTTTTCGAAAAACCCCCGTAGCTCGAGATAGAAATTTTTTTTTTAATCTGAAACCGGATTGTCAATTTCCTCCAAAAACTGCACATAGCAATAGTGTCCCATGGCAATTAGTCTATTAAATATTGGTGCAAAATACGCGTGGTGACAGCGCGCAGCGTAGAGGGAGAGGATACGTCTTCGAGATAGTTGTCCGGAAATGTGTTAAGGCGCGTTTTCCTCCACTTTCGCCAGTCGCCGACAACTGCGACTGAGTAGCCGCGACTGGTAGTAGCTGCGACCTATTCATTCAGGCGCGTTTTCCTCCACCTTCGCCAGTCGCCGACGACTGCGACCCGCTAGCCTGCTTCAATCAGTATTTGTACCTCGTTCTGGTCTGTTCAGCACAAGAAAAATGAATATTTCAAAAAAATCATTAATTGCAATGTTATTAAATTATCAAGTGCAGGAGGAAAATCTGCTTCTCATGTTAACGTTAGAATCTGAGAAACAGAGAAGCGAAGAATTAGCAATGTTCCGAAATAGACGATTGGAAGGATTTCAGGCAATATTAATCCAGAACCACCTGACAGATAACGAGACAAAATTTAAAGAGTTTTTCCGAATTTCCCGGCATCAATATAACTACGCAAACTAACTTTCGTCGAAGAATTATCGCGGCACCCCTTCCGAATATGAGCAGCTACTCGCGACTGGACGAACGGCGACAGTTTATGAAAAAAATATTTAGAATTATTTCCTTTGGTTTCTTTATATGACATACCTATTTGAAATAGATATTCGGATTACTCTGTTTGCAATGATGATTTAAAAAAATATTTTAATATTTAGACGATTTATGGAATTCATCAGATAGCCTGTTCTTCATGTGACAGTTCATTTACCTTCCTTTTATAATCATTTATATAAATATTTACCATTTGATATTACTTTCATGGTAGTTATACCTAGTACACTCAAGTATACATATGCTTCCTGGTTTCTTGAAGGTACTTATCTCACATGTTTGAACTAGCCACACACTCTTTGTATAATCGAATCACTCACGACTATAAAGAATGTAGAAGGGAAAGAATGTTTCTAACGTAGCTGATTGTTTGGAAATTTTCATTTTAATTATGTTAGGATAACTTAAATAAAGGAAGATTGAATTAGATAAGTAATATCAATTATCTTTACAATGAAAAAGCGTTGTTTTTATTGCAGGTAGTTGCCAGCTAATCTTAGGATAAAGTAGGCCTCAATGTTTATTTCCCACTCATTTTTCTCTTTGATATAAACCAAAGAATATTTATTTCAACTTATGGTTAAGAGAAAAGAAATTCTAGCAATCTGAAGGTAACTATACTCGGGCGAATTTTCAATCTAAAGCTACAGTTCCACCGGAGGAACATTTTGTTGCTGAATGTTTCTCCTCGTTTACAAAAGTAGAAACTTATGGCAACATACGTAAACTTCTTGTTTCCACTGAAGTCACTGAAATTGTCAATAGTTGCATATTATTTAGTAGAAACAATCAACATTTGTTGCCGAAACATAAAGAAATTTTAAGGAACATTATGGATACATTTACGGAAACAAGTAAGGTAAACGCACCAGTTGTCGACAACGAAAATAACGTAACCATAGCAAAAATCGGCTTCCCGAAATAACCAATGATAGCTCAGAATTTTTAGTGCACATTGCCATAGTCATGCCATGGAAACTCACTTACATACTAGAAAACGGTTGAAGTTTTTCCACCAACCTCGACTTTACCCGCCAATAACCAGTGTTTGTTAAGGTGTAGGTTAAGAAAAGCTAATTTTGTTGCGGTGTTGTTTAATGGCATTTTTTTACTAAAAATGTTTTTGTTGTGTTCTATGAACTGAGAAACCTTCGAAGCTGCAGCCCAGTTAAGTATATTGTGGTTTTTTAAGGCATGGTGGTTTTTTTTGGCATGTGTCGAGTACTGGTACACGAAAAGTGCTATGTTCCTATAATAGACAGGGGTGTCGAGAAAAGGAACATCTTTATAAGATAATAACTCAGTGTGGTTTGAACGTTCAGCTAATTTGATACAGATATGTATATGTAACTTTACTGTACGATAACTAGATCCAATATTCGTCACCCCATGTCGACTATTGGAACGGAGTGTGATCTTTGGTGTCCTATATAGTAGACACGGTTATGGAGGAAAAGAAAATATTTATGTGAAAAGGGCCCAATGTAACTGCAATGATTTATTGATTCAATACGGATCAATACAAATAACATTTGCCTTTTTTGTTATCGCCTTTCAAGCTAGCTTTGCTGTGGCCAGAACATTCTTCACAGCCAAAAAACGAAAGAGAAAAATCCTACTTGCTTTATTAGAGTACTATAAAAGAAAAGAATAAGGAACAAGAAGAAGAAAGGCGTAAAGAAGAAAGGAAAAAAGTAAGAGATACAAAGAAAGAGTTAGCACAAGAACAGAAGAAACTCAAGTTGATAAAGACAAAACAACCATTGCCACCCGAGTCGTCTTCTTAGAATTCAGACAGGATTTCATACCGAGCATCAGAAGATTCTGACTGGAAAGAGGTGCATTCTGAAACTAAAGAAGTTGGTGAAAATACTAGCTTTGAAGACTTGATGAAGCAAAGAAGTTTTATATTATCAGTTCAAGAGTGTCAAAAGAAATGCGTCTTTATTCATATACTTATGTATTATTCAAGAAATTATTTCACGTGGAAACATATTAGTTATGGGTTGAAAAACATTGACAGTCGAAGAAAGGAATTCGTAGCTGTAGGAAATGATATAATATATTTCATTCGATCAAATAACCAGTAAAGTCGAGACTTCAGAACTGACTACACTTGGGGAAAGGGCCAGCTACCGATTTTTCAATACCTTAGCAATTAATGAACTATAAAAGTGACTAAAGAAGATTTTTGTTACATTTCTGTTCTTATAATCTTTCTATTTCATTTTACCTATTAGATATTTAATTTACAAATGTGTTGCATATTTTATTATTGTTTCCTGCTTTCACAACATACATTTTTCTTGTTATGTAATTTCCCATGACCAAAACTGATGTTATTTATATGTGTCGACTACTGGAACATTTATAGTGTCAAGAACTGGAGCATCCTTAATTTCGCGTGTCGAGCTTAGGGACATTTACAGATATTTACAAAAAAATCAATTTTTTTCTTATTTGGTTAAAAATCACCCCCCGGACCACGGAAAAAGAGGGGGTTGCAACCCTCGATTTTTTCCCCTTGTCGCATGATTTTTGTACGGCGTTGCCGAATAATGGATTAGAAGCTGTATTGAAACAGTATGAAACTGATGCCGTACAGAATGAAATGACCAAATTTACCATGGAAATTGTCAGAAAATCAAAAAAATTTACCGACTTTGTGGCGCACCATTTTTTTACGGCACGGCGCGCTTTCTCATTATTTTTCATGGATCTATCCATGGTAAAAATGCCGTACAAAAATATATGACCAAAATGTACTCCCTCTTCCTGCACTTTTGAATTCTCACCAGCACTCAGTTGGACAGCTTTCAAGTGACGGCATAGTGCTGAATCTTATATAGCTGCAAAACAGTTCATAATAGTCATATAAAAACATAGGCCGTAAAAAATAATGAATAATTTAGAAATATAACTTAGCCTCGAACTTACATAATCGTAAATATCATTTACTAATTCTTGCGAATATTCTTTTTAATGAGAATAAAAATCGCTTCTGATACTACTGGTAGGATTTTGTTTTTATTCTGGAAATTATTAAGTCTGTAGTAGGTAGATATTATATTCAAATTATGCACCATCGAGGTCACCATATGTATTATAATATGTCTCATAATATACCTTCTTTCGTATGTTATATTGTGTGAAGCGTCCCGTTGTATCTACCCCTGGAGACGTCCCGTATTAACAGTATTTGTCACTGATTGCTCTTTAAGTACAAGGTTTTTATTTTGAAATACTTTGAAATTGTTTGGAAACTTTCAACTTATCAACAAATGTTATATATTTTCTAGTCTGGAGGTTTCGGGAGGACCCAACTCCCCTCTGACCATTCGCTTTGGTATCTAATTTATGAAAAGCGTCCCGTTTTGATGTTCTCAAAATCTGCTCACCTTATTATGTGCCGCTTTTAGAATATATACTAAATTTTGAAGTAATTTAGCTTTTGGATAAGGTATATGATCTCTCATGTACCTAATTGTGAAACTTTTCTTTGAGATATAATTCTGCCATATTCTGATATTTAGAGATGTTCATATACTTAGTTTCATAAAATTGATTTGCTCTATGTAGGTATGACAAATTCGGGATTTTTATAATTAACATTTAGTGCTTTAGTGTATTCTATTTTTATTGAATTATATACCGAATTATTTTTTTCAGGAAAAGTCCGGTGTTAGTTACAGTGCCAATAAGAATGTGTCCAGACCCGACCACAGCCCCGTCTTCGGTAAGCATATCTTAAATATTTATTTTATGTATACATACCTCAACAAACACACACACACACACATATATATATATTATATATATATATATATATATATATATATATATATATATATATATATATATATATATATATATGTATGTATGTATGTATATATATATATATATTTTATATATATATATATATTTCTTCTCTACTTAAAATATTGACATAATCTGCGTGAGACTTAAAAGCTTCCAGATATCGAATGCTGTTCTATTCACTTTATTCTCTAATCAATATGTTTCTGTACTAAATAACAAGTTTATTAATATAAGCAACTAAACTAAAACACAATTGACGTCATTGGTAATCTTATTGCCTAATTAAACAATCTGAACTACAGGGGGTGTTGTAAAAGTCGGTGAACTGAAAAATGTACGTATACTCTCCAGAATAATACAGATAATTATTACTGCATATGTCACATTGCAATGCTAAGATGTCATTTAAATGTGAGAAATCGCTCAACGAACAAATAAATTTTTACTGATAGAATGGAATAAGTTGAACTACTCGTTATGAATAAGTCCACGATATAATAGCAAACGAAAATTAAAATTTGAAAAGATATCACTAAGTATATTGAAAATGAAAATTTGCGAAATGCATCGCGTACTGAAATGCACACTTCAATAGCAAACCGTACCTAGTAAATATTAGAAAAAAGTTCATTTTATTCAAACAGAAATGCGCGAAGTGCATCGCGTACTGATAGCGAAGCAGGTCAAGATGTAATTCGAACGGAATAGTCTACACGAAGTGCAGCGCGGTTGAGGAAAACAGTTGAAACCCACAAACGATCGTATTTCAACATGAACCCAATTCACGTACAAAATTGCAATCCTCTAACCCATTCTGCAAAAGCTGTGTAGTTGAGCAAATTTTCAAAAACTACGGAAAAACAAGAAAAACTTATCTAAGTAAAAATAGCGGCGGTTGGAAAAATTTATCTAAATTTTTATAGTTTCGTTCAGCCCCGGAAACAACCCCATATAACAAATTAAACTGATTTAGTTTGATGGAAGCCGCTGGGGATGCTAATAGGGACCGGGAAAAATATATATGAAAACAAGAAATATCTACGTGAAAGTAGCTGCGGTTGAAGAACTTCACCCGAAGTGTGCTACACACTTATAATACTATAAATATATTTTATATTATATATATATATATATATATATATATATATATATATATATATATATATATATATATATATATTTATATATATATATATATATATATATATATATATATATATATATATATATATATATATATATATATTACGTATACAGGGTGGGCCATCCATAACTTTCCACCCCGAATTTTGAGCTTTGGGATGGAATAACGAAAAAACGCTCAAACAGGTCAAATTTTGTTGAAAGGGGGACAAATAAGGGTGTTCAAATGAGTTTGATATCACTACCCCTCTAGCCGGAATCCCTAGCAGCTCTCATTTTTGAATAGGGAAAAGGCGTCGAGCAGCACCTTGTTGGAAAGGCAATTCAATTTCCTGCATGAGTGTATTTTTTTTCCATCGCTTTATTATTATACAGAGTTTTCAGTATTGCATCAATAACTTTCACACGCCGAATTTTGAGCTTTGGGATGGAATAACGAAAAAACGCTCGAAATGTTCGAACATGTCTAGATGTCTAGACCAAGAAATTTTATATATATAAATATATATATATATATATATATATATATATATATATATATATATATTTATATAAAATACATAACATTTCTTGGTCTAGACATCTAGACAGTTGGGTCTAAAACTGTTGACTTTCGATACGCTGCAATAGTTTATTATTTTCGGGGAAAATACAAATAAAAAATGTTAACTGATTTTCCGAACACTCATCAACCAACCCTGCATATTAAACATTATGGTCAACTTGTGTAGTTTAAAGGTAGTCTATATCGAAAAAAAAGATTAATTGAATTGTTCCAACAACTCTACAAGGCGCGAACTTCTAGAGGTTCCCTCGTATGTTGTACGCCGTTCAAAACCAAGAGTACGTTCAATTTACAGTCCGAGAAAGGTCAACGCATCGGTTGGAACTACCCCCGGATCTCTCACGTGCTGTCTGGCCAACACACGGAGCAGCCTGCAAGGTCTTGTTCTTCCAGCTCCGATCATTAAACCTGAGGGACTGTAATTACGACGTTCATCGCCTAATTTAATATGTACCTCATTTCCTCCTTTCCTCTTCTTCGTTTCTTCGATCTGATTCCTACTCCTGCTCAGCGCTAAACAACGTGACGAACGAATGTGGCCTAAGGGCGTGAGATGGAGCAAAATGGTCGAATAAAATTTGATTTTCATTACGACCTCGGGCTGAAAGGATGGACTATGGTCAGGACGAGATCTCACGAGGTTTATCAAACCTGGTATCTAATGGAGTTGTTATACCTATTACTTTCTAATATATTGTCATACCATCGAGTGTAAGAAGTGTTTGTATGATTAGGTCATTCTCTGACTTGCTCGATTTAACTTCGGAGTGGATAATAAATATTTAAAGAAAAGAAGAAAATTTACATGCAACAATGTCTTAATGGTTTATCATTAAAGCTTAGATATTTACCTATAATGTGAATTTCAATAATTGATGCATCTAACAGGGATGGCAGAAATCATGATATTTATTATAAATATCAAAATATCGGATACATACCATATGTAAGTGATATGACATATATCAATATTCAATCAAATATATATATATATATATATATATATATATATATATATATATATATATATATATATATATATATATATATATATATATATATATATATATATATATTGTATATATATATATATATATATATATATATATATATTATATGATATATTTCCGTTATTCTCTATTATATTTGAACTAGTTAAGAAATCGAAAACAAATAAATTTAAAACCTGATTAACATGTTCAACCTAATATATTTATAATCAATAATCATAGCAACCAAATACGCTATGAAAGTTTTTAAAATGCTAAAAAATATTATAAATCATAATGTTGAACTAAAACATATGCAATGGTATAATCACTATAAAAATTAATGTTAAATACGTACAAAAAGTACCAGGGGAATTACGGAGATCGCAAAATCAAGCTATCGCTTAGCATCGAAGCAGATTTATTACAATAATTACCCCCCTCCTCACCCTTGTCAGCAAAAGTAAGCAAAGCTCTTACCCCCTCCTATCCTTACGTAAACATTGGTACCTATATGCATTTTTCTCTTAATGTATTCTCTTTTTTTTAATTGATTCATAAGCAGGAGTTATAAAATAGGCTTAGGATAGAGGACTTTAACGCACATAATATTCATTTAAACAAACTTTATTGACTCGGTATTCAACCTAGAGTAAGGTACAAATATTATAAACTTATTAAGTACTATTATGAACAAAACAAACTTCTTTCGAATTTTTGGTATACATAATCAATTCCAATCAACAGTCTTCAGTCCATGACACCCGAATCCATGATTCTAAGTTTTCGATGACATTTGAAGTTTGCTGCACAATGTTGTGTATCTGCTCACTTTCGTCTGATTTTGGATTGTCTACATCGTTCTCATCAAGCCATTCAACATCTTGGTGCTCTAAATTTTGAATAATGCACATCAGTTCATTAGCACGACGAGCAGCCACTCTTATAGGCCTAACTTTCATATCAGTGTGCGTGCTCGTGTGCGTGTTTTTTATCACTCGATGTGACGATTTAGTGACTTGATGGAAGCATGATAAAGATCACACCTTCGACTTGATAGCTTCAATTTAACCGTCGGACAAAAATAATCGTAGGCATTTGCAAGAAATCTTTGAGTGAAGAATGTAAGCGTAGAGCTAAATGGACTGGAAGATTGAGGAATTGCCCTCCATCATCCAAAATATAGTCATCAACTGTTTGTTTTACTTTTACTGGTGGTGGAAGAAACCTGCTGTCTAGTATTGTAAATAGGCCACGTCTTCGACGACAGCATTCATTGTTTCTACATTTTACAATTTGAAGCAAGTATTGGCTTTCACGCACGTGTTCTGAATACCATTTAATATCTGGCAAATCAGGAAGATCTTATTCGCCCGGCCCGCAAAATGTGTTTGGTTTTCAAGCATAAACAATGTGTGGGTTGTCATTGTTGTCAATGTGTAAAAAAAATAACTACTGCTGACGTGATCATCATCTCGACCCCACACCCCGCATGTCATCAAAAATAAGCAAAGTCCCCTATAGTGCTTACATAATACTTGAACGGCCTCTGATTGAATAAACATGTGAAAACCCCATATTGTTGTGCTTTAAATACAATATAAATATATTTTTACAAATGGATATATACTTAATAATAATAATATTTACTGTACTACTATGAGGTTTCAATGAGTAGTTACAATATTTATACACAAGTTTATATGTTGTTTCTATTATATCAAATCTAACACAAAACATCTTTCTCATTCATTAGGATAAATTTCAATTTTCTGAATATAATCAGTTCTTTATGAGATTTTTTAAATCTTTCTACGCCATGGTCAGTGTGGTTAAAATCTGTTATTTCTATTTTTAATATTAAATTAAAAATTCATTTGGAAATGGAAGGGTGGAGGGAATCTGTGAAGTATTTTTCTAAGAAGCTCTCAAACTTACTCTCCATTGTGTTGAAGAAATCGATATCTAGGGATATTAAAAAAGCGTCAAGAAATAGGATGCATAAGCTTCTTGATTTTCATTCCATAAAATAAATATCCTTTTTCACTTGGTCTTTTCATCTTTGAACTTCATGATAATAGTTGGTAGCTGATTATTCTGTCTAATTATCAAATGAATTATAACACGTTGCAGCATTTTATGTGGATAATACTAATTATTTATAACGAAACTACAACATATAACAGATATATTGCTTAACACTTTCCCATAATTATATCTAATAAGTTTAAACTGTGGTGACTGATAAACTAAATTTTTTTTTTTCATGCTTGCAACGTTAATTGGTTATTAGTTTACTGTTCGAGAATATAGAATACATTATTCAGTTGGCTATGCACATTAATCTATTATTAATATTATTGTTCAATTTTCGCAAAGTCTATTAGATCAAAATAATCACAAATCGAACTGAAAATCGCCATGACAGCTTTATCAAGTGGAGCTAAATGTGGGAGTTCTCAAGATCATAGGTATGATGAATGATGAAATACCTACAGCTGTTTGCGAGTTTTATACTCGTTCTACAATTACGAAAAAACTAGGAAAACAAAAAAGGCGCCGGAGCGTCTTTTTTGTGATTCGGCCGGATACCGAATTTCTCACTGAATCAGCCGAAGCGTCTACCGGATCGATGGTATTGATACTTATTAGAAATACAGTAGGTAAATGAATAAAGCAAACACCATTGGTACTATATATATATATATATATATATATATATATATATATATTTATATATATATATATATATATATATATATATATATATATATATATATAAGGTAAGTTGGGGTAAGTGGGCCCATGGGGCAAGTGGGCCATCAATCACCAGATTTTTTTTTACTTGTCACAAGGAAATTTCTCTCTGTTGTGTCAACACTGGTATACAGAAGTCACTAAAACAACAGCCATTTTGTGTCTAGCCTGGTAAGAAGTATTTTATTTTCTGCTCTAAATGTTGACCTTGTTTTACTTCTCCAACAACACAGTGCATGGACGGAGTCAATAATTTTTGTTAAGTTAATTTTTTTGTTTTAAGAATAAAATGTCAATGCATTTAGCTAAGCTAATGTTCATGTAACCACCTGTAAGGTTTTTTTTGCATATACTGCTCTTTTTTGGGCTTAGGGGGTTATGACCCAGTTGCCCCAGTTGATTTAGTGGATTGGGGCAACTGGACCATACCTTCAGGGAAACTGGGCCCAGTTACCCTGTACTCTGAGTATGTAGAAAAAAGAGAGGAAGACAAGAGGAAAGAAGAGTTGGCTTTACAAGAAAAAAGTAAGAAATTAGAGGAAAAACTTCTGAAGAAAAAGAATAGCCTAAAAACAAAAAAGATAACAGTTAAGAAAGATGTCAAGGAAAATAAAAACTTAAAATGACATGGAGACCAGTGAAAATGATACATCATTTCAACTTATTGATACAGATGATGAAGCTCTAGATCTCATGGACTTATGTGACGAATATGAAACAGAACGTATTGACCAAGTGGAAATGGAAACAGCAGTTTTCGAAGAAAACATTAAGACAGGAAAGTATGTCCTAGTTGATATCAAAGGCGGCTTGAAGAAGGCAACACAATTCAAATTGCATATATTTGTATAATACTTGTAAAAATACAGTATTTTTCATTATTCAAACAATGTATTCAATTTTATTTCAACCTTTATTTTCTTCGGTTGGCAATAATCCATCTTACAAAATCAAAAAAGGGTTGAAAACATTTTTTTTAATGGGAGTCAAAATTTTCCTGAGATTGTAAGGTATACAAAGACTGGGCCCAGTTACCCTGTTATATATTCCATTGCTTTCTGAGAGAAATACATCAGAGTGGTCCGGTTACCCCAATTTTCATGGGAACTGGGTCCACTTGTAACCAAAAAAATAAAAAATTTAAAAAATACTTTTTTATCAAGTAATTAGCTATATCATTACCTTAACACACTCTGCATATTGCACTTGTTCAAATGTATTATCAACAATAATTAATATCTTACATATTGGTGGTAAAAAGTTGAAAATCTATGGCCCACTTACCCCAACTTACCTTATATATATATATATATATATATATATATATATATATATATATATTTATATACTATCTATGAAACGAATGATAATTCCAACAACTTAATAATGACATAGAACATTGCAATATGTATGATTTACTCTGAAAAAAAAGAAAAAATTCGTTTCTTAATAAATCATGAGCAAAAAGAAAATAAACTCTAATACCAAAACAGATACAATTTGAATACAAATAGTAATAAGTTTGATTTTTAATACTGGAAATTTAGTAAAGGCAAATTATGGTGAATAAATAGCAACTTTTTTGCGTTTTCTGGGAGTAGTCTGATGAGATGATCATCGATACTTTATTTTGAACATGACTGTAGGGCACTGACAATTGTGGGTTTTTTCAACTTTTTACTTGAATTTTCACCTTAAAACTGTTTATATTCATAAAAGTGTTTTCTCTTGAGGTGATTTATCATAGATGTTGTACTAGCATTTCCACCAACACCACCCCTAGATATTTCAGAATCACTTTTATTGTTATTGTTATTTCTTTGAGCTTCCATTTTTTCACGAATCATTGAAAATATCTAAAGCAGAAGAAAAGACTCACAAGAAATTATAAGAAGTTAACCCAAATGTGTTTTGTTATATATATATATATATATATATATATATATATATATATATATATATATATATATATATATATATATATATACCCCTAGATATTTCAGAATAACTTTTATTGCATCGCACATATATATTATCATCGCCTAATGAATAATATTTCCAAATTTCACTAAGTAGTTTTTTTTAGACGTTTTCTTAATAAATTAGCTTCAACTACCGCTCCCTTGCACTTTCAACGCGAAATAACAGCACAATCAAAAGTTCTCTTATGCACTCAACAGCTTCGGCCGAATCGAACAACTGCTTCGGCCGAAACCGAATAATTGAAAAGTAGGCCGAAGCGGCCGGATACCGAAGCCGAATCGATGGTTCGGCGCATCCTTAATATATACACACATACACATACATACATACAGGATTTCCTAAATTGAGAATTGAAGGGTATTCTTTGGTTGATTAGAATACCACATCGTCAAATGACGTCTCAGTAGGGACCTATAGTTTAACGCCGGTTCCGAACTGCCAATCGGCTGTAAACATTGTGCATAACCCAACTAATTAATTATTTAAAGTGTTGAACCACTGCAACTCATACACATACACAAACATCCATTCCTAACCCAGGATCCGAACCCAGCACGCCTGCTTCACAGATGGTCGCTACCTCTGCGCCACAAAGCCTGTGTAAGTTTGAAATTAGTAGGTCGAAATTCAAATTTATACGCTCCTGTGAAAATAAAATTGCATTACTTCTTCGAATGCGCAATTCTATTCCGTATTTCTTCATCTCTAATCGTTTTGTGGCATGATACGATTTTTTACCTAGATTGACATAAATGAATTTCTCCTTCGACATATTATGACATAATCAATATAAAAATTAAAGAAAATCTCAATTAGTTGAGTACATGTACATGTAAGAATCAAAATCTTATAAAATGTAATTTCGTAAACGAAATTATATTTTCGACAATTAAAATTTAGCACTTACTTAGTAAACAGCCTGCATATGAGGTATTTACTTATATATATATATATATATATATATATATATATATATATATATATATAATATATATTATATATTATATATATATATATATATATATATATATATATATATATATATATATTATATTATATATATATATAAATATATATAATATATTATATTATATATATATATATATATATATATATATATATATATATATATATATATATATATATTATATTATATATATATATATACAGTGCTTTCATGATGAAAGGAACAAATTCATTAAAAAATTAGTTTTCTATTTCTTGTTAAAATCCTCGGACAGGTCGATTAGTATTTTTATTTGGGCAATTTTCGCAATAAAAATTTTGTATACAGGGTGTCTCATTCAAGAGCTATGGCTTTGTCATTAGTTTTTTTTAAAGGTAATACCCTGTATATTATTTCACTTTACAATTCTACGATAAAATTCTTATCACTTTTTGTGAACATACCATATGCCTCAACTTGATGGATTCCCAGATTATAACGGAGATAGTGGAGCACCTGGAGATTTAAAATGTGGATTAAAAGTACAAAAAAAAAATTTAGGTAAACATTGTCATTAAATCTGAAGAATGAAATTTCACATGTACCATCTGAATTCATTCACTGGTGCTGTATAGTCCGCAGTTTTCACGTTTTTAACGCTCCAGGCACTACACTACTTCATTGTTTAAGAAAATGCAATTACTTGAGAGAGAACGTATTGAAGTACTTATGATGATTGGTTTTGGAGATAGGGTGCGTTCACAAGAAGAAGTCTGCAATCTATTCAATGAAAATCATCCTGATCGTCCGCCAATTACTAGATCGACAGTCAGCAAAATTGAATTAAAATTCAGGAGATACGGCCACGTTAGAGATTTACCTAAAGGAAGACCACCGAGAGTATCTGAAGAAACAGTGCTGAACGTTCTACTAGAAACCCAAGATAACCCTCATACATCCATTACTACAGTTTCCAATAATTTCAATTTATCAGTAGGGTCCGTGCATAAAATACTTAAGGTAAATAAGTATCATCCCTATAAAATTAAGCTGGCACATGAATTATTAGAAGACGATTTTGACCGCAGAGTACAGTTTTGTGAGCAGATTCTTGAAATTCATAATCAACATCTAAATTTCATTACAAACATAATTTTTTCTGATGAAGCCGCCTTTACTTTAAATGGCCACGTCAACAGACAAAACTGTAGGTATTGGGCGACCGAGAATCCTCATTGGATGCAAGAATGCCACACACAGCGGCCTCAAAAAATTAATACATGGGCAGCGATTGTTCGAAATCGTATAGTTGGTCCCTATTTTTTTGAAGGAACACTAAACGGAGAGAACTACTTGAACTTTCTCCAGTTCGAACTCATTCCGGCTTTAGCTGTTTTGTTTCCTAACCCACAAGATCCTGACATACCTAATAACGAGATATGGTTTCAACAAGATGGGGCACCTCCTCACTATTCAATCGCTGTTCGACAATTTCTTGATGCAACTTTTCCCAACAGATGGATAGGACGGAGAGGTCCGATTGAGTGGCCGCCAAGATCACCGGACATAACCCCATTGGATTTTTTCTTATGGGGTTATTTGAAGTCTAAAGTTTATTTGAATAGACCAAATAATATTGATGATCTAAAAGAGAGAATCAGGCAGGAAATAAGACTTATCAGTCCAGAAGTAATTGAAAATGTGCAACGGGAAACATTGAATCGACTTCAAAAATGTCTCGAAGTAAACGGACAACAGATTGAACATATGTAAAAATTAAATTAGTAATTACATTTGTGTGTTTTCATATCGTACCTCTCATTACCCACTATCTCCGTTTCTGGCAATCCATCGAGTTGAGGCATATGGTATGTTCACAAAAAGTGATAAGAATTTATCGTAGAATTGTAAAGTGAAATAATATACAGGGTATTACCTTTAAAAAAACTAATGACAAAGCCATAGCTCTTGAATGAGACACCCTGTATACAAAATTTTTATTGCGAAAAATGCCCAAATAAAAATACTAATCGACCTGTCCGAGGATTTTAACATGAAATAGAAACCTAATTTTTTAATGAATTTGTTCCTTTCATCATGAAAGCACTGTATATATATAATATATTATATTATATTATATATATATATATATATATATATATATATAATATAATATATTATATATATATATATATATATATATATATATATATATATATATATATATATATATATATATATATATATATATATATATATATATATATATATATATATATATATTTGCTCAATTCAAACTTAATATTTTTATATCATCAGAAAGCAGGAAGTACGAAATAAATTCAAATTACGAGATACTTTGGAACGAAAAAGTTTTTTTTCAGTTGACGAAAAGTTTGTGTTTTGAATTTTAATACATTCTCTACACGAATCTAGTAACTTTCCCAGGTATAGTATATGATGAGCTTGAGTCATAACCCAAGTCATGTTGTATTTTAACCTCGTAGCTACCACGAGATTGTTAGGATATCGCGGAACATTAACATATTTGAGATAGGCTAATGGTTACATCTCTCTTTTGATCAAAACCCATCATGAATTCCTTCTATTTAATGAAGCGGATACAGATGAACCGTGTTTGGTGGTTTCGAATAATTCAGCCTGCATGGTTATGTAAAATCACCATGAACTTCGTTCTTTTTCAGGCAGGTAGTATGGAAAAAAGCTGAAGCTCATTCAGATACGTGCTTTTTTGAGGAAGTTTTAACATTTACATTTAATAAAATATTTTCATCTTAGGTTTTCCTAAACTTTCAAAGTTAGCACCTATAGCTTCTTAATATACGAGTAGTTCTAATTTTTGACATTCTGTCTCGGTGAAGAGAAAAGGGAACTAAATTAACAATGTTAATGCTTACTTTTCTTTGGAGAATTTATAGAATGGATAATTCAATACATATAAACTCAGAAGCTGGTTTGCCTGTCCTTATATTAGATGCTCTCTTATGTTTGAATACGAATTCATTCAATTGAATATGAATTTATTAGAGATGAAACGGACAGTGGTTTGGCCGGATATTCGGCAAGCTACGAGGCCGGAGCGCCGCATATTCGGCTACCAGATATTCGGCCCTGAATCGCCTTACATGACGCGATCAGTTTGATTTGAATATAGGCGTGGTGAACAAGATCGAATATTCGGGCGCGTTCGGGTGTTACCGCACGTGAGCGAAGATCAGGACGATCGCCAACTTGGCATTATTTTGATTCAAACAGTGACAATAACAACTATACGACATGTTTATTGTGTCAGATTTTTTAATTTTACTCTCCGCTATCCGGCCGGATTCTGAATTACTATTCGGTATCCGGCCGGATAGTGAAAACAAGGCCGGATACCGGATAGTTACCGGATATCCGTTTCATCTCTAGAATTTATTCAACCTGTCCTTTTTTTTTTGATTCAAATTTATTTATTGCCCAAAGGGAATACAGGAATCCATAAAAGGCATTATGCATATGAAACATAGTGTGGAGATAATAAGACTATACTCTATTATCAGAAATGAACTTAAGAACTAACAATTTAAACTTATCTAAAGATGTTACATTTATTATATTATCAGGAAGATCACTCTTTACTTTTTCTGTCCTACATTCCTTTTGAATTTCAGGTAATTCAATATTCCCAGAGATCGAAACATTAGGTATTAATTATTTAATTTATGTTTGTTAGCAATAAAAGTTTTATATGACATTTTTCCATAATAAATTCTGTTTTACTTGATGTAACAGTCCTTGCATAATTATCTTTCATGAAAGTCAAAGGTTATAGTACTTCTCCTTGATTTTTGAAGTATATGGTATGATTTGTAAGTTGGAATTGAGGAAATGCGAGAACAAGTGCGATAAGAATATAATGTTGTTTTCTGAAATAAACAAATTTTGTAAAAATATAAATAATCATAATAACCTCCAGATAATTTTCCATTGAATCTAAATATAGTTTTGATGACACAGTTTCTACACAGTAAAACTGTGACGCTGGCTGAAGGAGTGATTTTTGATTACAACAATTTCTAGCTCTTCTTTCGTTTCATGCCTCTAGATAAAAATTTCTTTTGAAAACACAAAATTTTGTGAAATGTACGAGTATAATTCCATTAAGAAACATGTAGATAAAAAATAATTCGTTAATAGATTACAACAAAATCATCACACATATAATTCAGTATAGATAGTTATTAAAGTGGGTCACATATCTCTCTATCCGTAAAATTGAATATGAATGACGATGTCTTGTACTTCCACGGTGTATTTATTATGTTGACAGAGTACACAGTACAAGCAAAATGAGGTACTTCTACTTGAGGGATGCTTGAAACTGGCGATCCTCGGTAAAGGTAGGATCGGCCTCGTTCGGTGTGGACGGTATCTGGTGATCCCTGAAGCACATGCATAGCATTAGATATCACAATATACAATATACAATTAGGTACCTAATAGACCGGGAGCCGAGAGGGTTTTTGCATGTATCATAGGCCCCACGACGAGGCTTTGGGGGCTGATAGACAATGTTATTCCCAACTTTGAATTCTCGGTAGGAGGGGTGAATTTTCAAACGTGTTGTCTATATCCGTGCCGCTGGATCATAGGCCCCACTTTGATTCTTGTATTATGAGCTTAAGCAAGTCGCCAAAGTCCGCAAACTCGATATGCCATACCAATATGGCGTCACTTAAGGTCCGCCATACTTACCGAAACTTGTAATTTTTTCACTGTGAAAATGGATCATAGGCCCCCCCACGCTGTTGTTTCGTGATCTTTGTTAGCAATGAACTGTAGAACGAAGATCTCAAAACCAAATACCTCTGGGGCGTCGCCAAGTGGCCGCCATACTGGGGCAAACATGTCATTTTCAGCAACGAACATGTATAATAGGCCCCACTATGAAAATGTGTCTCATTTGTTCATTTTGATGTCCTGAACAAAGTTCTGAAAGCGCCATACCCATGCGATGTCACCAACGTCAGATATTGGCTTAAAAAGATGTCACATTTGTATAGGTTAAGTGTATCAAAGGCCCCACTGCCATACCAGCGTTTTTACGTGTATATTGAAGTATAAAACATGAAAATATCATTGCCATACCTGTGGCATATCGCTAACGTCAGATATTGGCAAAATTGTCACATTTTTATAGTTTAAGTGTATTCAAGACCCCACTGCAATACCGGCAATTTTAGGTGTATTTTGAATTATAAAGCAGGAATATATCACAGTCATACCCATAGTATGTCGCTAACGTGCACAATTAATCGTATATATATATATATATATATATATATATATATATATATATATATATATATATACCATATATATAATAAAGTATAAACTTTAAAATAATGAGTTCATAACTCGAAACATGTTGACTATTCGTAACTGCTAAATACAGTATCTAAATATTTTTATATAGTGAAACATAAGCCAAGTGTATTTTCTTTTAAAGTTTATGCTCTATTCTTTATGATGTTTCACCAAGTGATGTGCGAGAATTCAATCTCAGTTATTATTTATATATATATAAATATATATATATATATATATATATATATATATATATATATATTTATATATTTATATATATATATATATAATTTTTTTCAAATTTGTATGTACCTATATGATAATATTGTGTAAATTTTTTTTGCATGTATAGACATATTAAAAAAAAACAACAGTGGTTATTCTCAAGTAAAATTGTTGTCGAAATGAATACTTATAATATAATGTATATAATACAGCTCTGCGCTGCAAAAACAGGTGTTTTTTGTTAAAAATATTTTTCGTTAAAAACACAAACAAGTTATGAAATAAAATAATGTATGCCAAATAAATGCTTAGCCTTTCCAGGTTTACATTAAGAAAGAAATTTATTTAATTCAAAACACTTCGCTCGAAATAATTAAATTTGAACTGATAGCTGACATAGAAAGAATGCAAAATATACTACAGTCCCAATTATAAATATTTTTGCCCTTTTCGGTAGGTATCTATATATTCCTATCTCTCCCTATCCCAGGTTTTATCCAGATGTTGGAAATTCTGTAATCATAAAATAATAAAAATTCTTTTTTGACCGGACGCTGCCAGTTCACCGGGGTTCGAATCCAACCATTTTTCTGCCGGCAGTTTGTGTGAGAAGTATACGTGAAATTCTTGCCGCTATGGATAATGACATTTTTAATGAGAAACGAGCCTGTTTTATTTGTAAATTAAGGGATGAAAGCATTATTTCATTCATTTCTTATTAAATATGAACTCACATAGGGATAATACCAATTCATATATATATATATATATATATATATATATATATATATATATATATATATATATATATATATATATATATATATCAGATTATGTATCGTACTCATAGAAATCTTAATATATATAATAATAATAAATAGTAAGTATATATAGTATATATCTATGATCGTGCCCTGTAGACGCGTTTCAATTTTATAATTGCTTCATTTTCAGTAATTTTGTATACATCCTAAACATAATATTAGTAATTCTCGTTGATCAGTAGTTTAACGATGAAATTCAATCATCAGTGATCTCGATAAACTATAAGTACGCATTTTCAGAAAAAAAAGGAGCATTTTGAATATTTTTTCCGCTATATTGGATCCGCCATTTTGATTTTCACAATTTTGACATCATATTCGTAATCAGCGACCTCGAAAACTTATAAATACAAGTTTTGAGGCAATTCTGCCGAGCCATTTCAGAGCGTGGCTGAAAATTTTAAAAAATGGTTTCTTCGGTATGGCACCACTTTAACGACACTCTATAGGTATGGCAGTGTGATACCAGCTAAAGTGGTGTGAAAGAGCATCGTAAAACCAAAACGCCATACCGCTACCTATTATACATGTTCATGGCAAAAAAATGACATGTTTGCCCCAGTATGGCGGCCACTTGGCGACGCCTCAGAGGTATGGCGTTTTGAGATCTTCGTTCTACAGTTCATTGTTAACAAAGATCACGAAACAACAGCGTGGGGCCTATGATCCATTTTCACAGTGAAAAAATTACACGTTTCGGTAAGTATGGCGGACCTTAAGTGACGCCATATTGGTATGGCATATTGAGTTTGCGGACTTTGGCGACTTGCTTAACCACATAATACAAGAATCAAAGTGGGGCCTATGATCCAGCGGCACGGATATAGACAACACGTTTGAAAATTCACCCCTCCTAAAAGCTACACTTTAGGGGTGCCATACCGAGAATTCAAAGTAGGGAATAACATTGTCTATCAGCCCCCAAAGCCTCGTCGTGGGGCCTATGATACATGCAAAAACCCTCTCGGCTCCCGGTCTATAAGTATTTTGTGAATGTTTCAAGTGCCTACCTGTTACCTTTTATAGATATCGAGCAAAAATAGGTAAAAAATGGCGTTTTTTGTATGGGAGCCCCCCTTGAATATTTATTTTATTTTAATTTTATTATTTATTATAAAAGTTAAAATACAACTGTGTAATTTGGGAATATTTCAAGTGCCTACCTGTTGCCATTATTAATATCGAGCAAAAAACGGCAAAAAAAAAATCGCGTTTGTTGTATCGGAGCCCTCATTAAATTTTTATTTCATTTTATTTTTAGTATTTTTGTTCTAGCGGCAACAGAAATACATAATTCGTGAAAATTTCAACTGTCTAGCTATCGCGGTTCTTGAGATACAGCCTGGCGACAGACAGACGGACGGACAGACAGACAGCGTAGTCTTAGTAATAGGATTCCGTTCTTTCCTTTGGGTACGGAACCGTAAAAAGGAACATAAATGAATATATGGGCCATTTCAGAGAATTGGGCTTCAAGCTCATACAGTTACAGATTATTTCTGCACAATTCCTTATGGAATGGCAGTGACCTATACGAATTCTAATACTTAATTAATTTAAGTGGAAAATCAATTCCAAAATATTTACACATAGATTCATTAAATTCCACTCTTAATTTCGTAATTCAATTTTAAGATTGCAGTTTGTACAAAAATTCCACATCTGGTTTATATTACCTAGTGATGTACCTATGTAAATATGTTATATTAATTCACAAGGAAAAATATGAGAATGTTGGACTTATGAAGCAGCAACTATTATTTATTATATTTAGTGTTTCATGAAAATAAATATTCCAATGAAACAAAATGAATACCTACCTGAATAGATCTGTACTAATTTCGATATAGGTACCTAAGTCTGTAAACGGATCATTGTTGATATTTCAAAATTATAAATCGAATAAATTTAAATTTTCATTATTTATACAGCTTCACTAGTACTATGGTAAGAAGGCGCGTGAGCAGCAGGGCACTGTCACTGAAGTCGTGTTTTTCGCGCGAAGTGCATCGCGTCAGTATGGTTTTGCTGAGCCGTGCTCCGCAATTCAGCAACAAGTCAGTAGTAGGAAATTGAAATAGGTTTCAAATTTAGTACTCTACTAGTGAGCGGCCCCATTCGTGAAAATATAGATCCATGAAAATATAGATTCATGAAAATATAGATCCATGAAAAATATAGATCCATGAAAAATATAGATCCATGAAAAATATAGATCCTTGAAAAATATAGATCGATGAAAAATATAGGTCCATGAAAAATTAGATCCGTGAAAATATGGAACTCAGAAAGTATAGATCCACCTATATCCCAACTCGTGTTACGCCTATGGTTTTCCTGAGAGGTGTCGCCCATTTGAACTATGCATTAAACCTAAATCATTTAATTCGGTGATTTCTTTAAAGTCTATGGATTGGTTTTGTTGACACCTCTACACTTTATTTGTGATATAAATTTTATTATGCTCATTTTACCTCTATGAATTATACAATTGACACCTCATAGTTGTAATGCACACTAAATTTGATTTCATTTTATGTAAGCAATTGAATCGATGGTTCTTCTTTCGTGACATCTCTATATTCTGAATATAATTTAATTTCTGTGGATTTAAAAAAAAAATGTTTTATATCTATGAATGATAAAGGTAATTTTCATTCGCACCTAAAACTCTTAATTATTTTCACCGTGTTTTGCCGAACGCCTTTTTAGTCGATTGATTTTTCAGGTGGCACCTCTGCACTGTAACACAGTCTGAAAGTTATTTATTCCACGGTTTCAATTTTTTTTGTAGAATCTATGAATAAGGATATTTTTCGAATCTACTAATTGTGGTTTCTTCTTTTTTACAATGAAATCCAATGTTTTATTGAAGTGTTTCTTATTATTAAATGAATGTTTTATTCAGATAAGATTAATGTATATGGAATATAAATCTTCTAATGGGATTGATTTAAATACATAAACCCTTACATTTATTTATTTTATGCAGACGCAATCATATAATCATACAATTTGAGTTATTGTATTTTTTATGTTTGACCTAAAGAAATTTCATTCCAATCAATTTCTTGTTTATTCTTCTTATTTTGTTTGTACTTGTTGTGTGCTTCTCATACGAAATCCCAAAATTGCCATTAAAGTCATAAACCTTCTAAATATGATGAATTTACTGGATGTAGAATATCACAACCATATAATTACCTCTTTAGATATTCAATTCAAAATAGAACAAATTAATCAACTAAACACCATATGAACTGTTACACCATTCTCTCAAAATTTGTTATATATATATATATATATATATATATATATATATATATATAAATATATATATATATATATCTATAAATGTAATTTGAGTGCTACAGTGTGAGATAGAGATACCATCAAAATTGTTTTAAACATCCATTGAAAATGAAGCAGATAAATAACAACTATATAGTCCAAATGTTATAGTATAATATTGATAATATAACTGGGACTATTTTAATTTTTTATTATCATATCGATACATATTAATTTAAATGTTGTAATAGATATATAAGAATGCTCAATATTTTCAAATATAGCATATATTGCATATAGAAATCTTAATTGTATTGAATAATATATACAAAATAACTTTAAAAAATTTATCAAAATTCATGTTAACATACAGATAATAAATATGGAAATTGAAATACATATATAGCATATGAGAAGCTCAAAAAATTTCTAATTAGATATAAATTCTTTTATATAATATAAGAAATCTAATGTGATTTGTTAAAGTGAATATTGTTCAATATTCTGTTCAAAAATAACATAAATAATGAAAACTACACAATGCATAGGGTCATAATATTACTTTCAAATTATTTCAAGGAATATGTTTTTATCAAAAAATCTAAGGAGAACTGTTGATTATATATAATAATATGAGTGGTACACAATTGTATTAAAAAAAAAACAAATAATGAAAGATGAAATGAAAATGATGAATACCCCTCTGTTAGAAACGAAACTACTACATAATTATTCTGATCATTTTATATCTTATGTTGTAGTGGTCTTTGGTACAGAGGATGCTACAATTCTTCTTCCTGTCTGAAATCCGTCATCTCTCTCTTTTCTGGAAATTTCCATATTGCAGACTGTGATTCATGTCTGTTTCAAAATTCACTGCTCTTGGAAAGCAAAAATCTCCTTGATAATGTGTTTTAATAGATACTCATCATGTAACTCCTATATAAAAATATAAGAGATTTAGTACATATGTACGTTTCTGTGAATATTTATGAATATATATATATATATATATATATATATATATATATATATATATATATATATATATATATATATATATATATATATATATATATATATATATATATATATATATATATATATATATATATATATATATATATATATATATATATATATATATATATATATATTATAATATATATATATATATATATATATATATATATATATATATATATATATATATATATATATATATATTCTGCAATATTAAACCACTTTCCATCTTTATATTCCTGCAAAAAAATCGCTAAACAGGTTTTTGGAATTTTTTTCATTCGATGTTAGAACAAATAGAAAATACGAAATTCGACGTCAATTCTGACAGCAAACTTCGTCGAATATAACCAAAATCTAATTTTCCAATAAAAATTCAAAATTATTACTTCGAATTCCGTATAATCTACACTTTCAAATCTTTGTTTATCTTTATATTCCTTCGAAAGAGTCGCTAAATAGGTTTTTTAAATTTTTTTCATTCGATGTTAGAAAAAATCGAAAATAGAAAATGCGAACTTCAATTCTGACAGCGACCGGTTCGTAAACTATCTGAAAATGAATTTTGCTTTATTTTTTGGTAGAAACTACTGAAATTAATATCTAACGATGAAGTAATTCAAAAGTTTAAAAGTAAAATGAACCCCTACCTCATAGTCATCGAAATATAATTATTCTCGTAGTAAGTTAATCTAACCTTGTCGAATATAACCAAATTCTGATTTTCCAATAAAAATCCGAAATTATCTAACTCCTATTTCATATAATCTGCAATTTGAAACCATTTTCCAACTTCATATTCCTGCTAAAGAGTCGCTTAATGGGTTATTCGAATGTTTTCATTCGATGTTAGAAGAAATCGAAAATACGAAATTCGACGTCAATACTGATAGCCACCGGTTCGTAATAAACTATCTAAAAATGAATTTTGCTTAGTCTGCCGGTAAAACCTAATGAAATTAATAACGATGAAGTAATCCAAAAGTTTAAAAGTAAAATAAACCCCTACCTTATAATCATCGAAATATAATTATTCTCGTTGAAAGTCCAATATAACCAAACTCTAAATTTTTCAACAAAAATCCAAAATTATCTACCTCATATTTCTTATAATCTGCAATTTTAAACCATTTTCCATCTTTATATTCCTGCAAAAGAGTCACTAAATAGGTTTTTTGAATTTTTCCATTCCAAGTAAGAAGCAATCGAAAATACGTAAGGCGACGTCAAATCTGACAGCTAACCTTGTCGATAATAAGTAATTTTCCAAGGAATATTTGAAATTATCTACCTCGTATTCGGTACAGTGTGCAATTTCGAACCATTTTCCATCTTTATATAATTGGGAAAGAGTCGCCAAATGCATTTTCGAACATTTTCCTTGCGAACTTAGGGAGCATTGTAAATTACGAAATGCGAACTTCAATTGTGACAGCTACTGGTTCGTAAACTACCTGTAAATGAATATATATATTACCGATCGACGGCTAATAATTATATTTTCACGTGAAAAACTCACCTGGAAGAAGATTAAAAGCCGATTTTCCGGAGAAAATTGGAAGCGTCGTTTCGATGCAAACATGGCACCGGGCCTTTTGAGAACTTTCAATTTTGACAATGAATTCGGTCAATCAGGAATCATTGGAAAGTAGGGGTTATCGATCGAGCAAAGATGGACTTTTCTTTTGTGTCTCTATCTACGGCGCTCGGCCCCGACACTACGTACGCGTGTGATGTGTTCGCGCCTAGTTTTTTTGTAAATTTACCAAAGTGTCATTTTCTTACATCCGGCGATTCTAATGGTTCGACAATTTTGGGGCGTGACTTGAGCCGAAAAATAATTCCAAAGGCGACTTTCCGAGGCTCCGGGATCGGCGTAATTTCGACTTTTTTTTTCGCTCCGAAAAATGTCGCAATTTTGAAAATTCGGTACGGCCGAAAAAAGCGGCGGATCGAAACGAAAACGGTCCTATTAGGTAATAAGTCGCTTCGTCTCTCGAAAAAAATTTATTTCTCCGACGTCGGCCCGGCGCCTTCGACGGAGTTCTTTAAAAAGTCGAGACACTTTTTTCGCTACGAAAAACGCGAGGTTTTTTTCGGAATTTTTTTTCGGGCGTTTCCCGGCCGATTCTCGCGCGGTAAAAAGTAGCGATCGCGTTCGGAAGGATCGAATTTGCGAATTTCGCTCGATTTCGCCCTCTGGGTCAAGCCGTTCGGGCTGCGCGCACTTTTCGACGTAATTTTCGCGGGACCGCGGGGGCCGAACGGGGCCCCTTTTCGAAAAAAACTCTCCGCTATTTAGTAGAATCGACCCCGATCTACCCATAAAAAATGGCAAATTTCCCGAAAACGGCCCCGTTTTCCCGCAATCCTTTCCTTCAATTCCCGTACAAAGTTCAACTGTTTTTCCGCTCCTCCATTCTCTTATTTATTTAGTATTATTGATTAATTTACTCATTTAACATTTTTCGAAAAAAGTCATTTTTTTTTCTCGAGCGCTGCTAAGAGCAACCTTACTATCCTATATCCTCTACCGCCTGACTGCACCATATTTCCGATTGGAAACATGCACTTTTTCATACCTCTTGGACAGTAGGTACTCAAAAGAGAAACCACGTTTCTCCTGAAAAATACCTGAAAATTTCTACATTTTAATCGAAGTGTAGATTTCTAATACATATCCATAATATTTAATTCTCAAATTTATAACATGTCAAGCTATTGTTTTTTTTTTTGTATTAGCTGAGAAAAACCCATCTTGGAAAACCAATCTCACCCCTGTGTTTTCTGAATGGATAACGTAAGAAAGATAAAATTGCTCTGTTTATCGCCCATCAAATCAATCACACTTAGAGCTGGAGTTCGAATCGGACGCCAAGCCTGTTGTGGAATTGTTAAATTATATGTTTTTATCTATAAACGCGATTTTAATGCTCTGTTGGAGGAATTTTGCCGATGCTTATCGCATGTTTGATGTCCGTGGACGGGCTTCAACCATACTTTAACTATCTCTGTAATACTATACAGAGGTTTGAAACGACCTTTAGGATTGAAACGATACTAAATATTTAGCGAGAAGAACTCATTAACAATGATTACTGATCACTTGTTTTGATGAAATGCGTATTCTATGATACAACCAGATATTTTACACCAAACGAAAAAGTTATTTTTAGTCTTGTTATACCCCAAAAATAATAGGCTTGCTCTGTATAGAAAGTCAAAGGTGTAGTACGGAAGTGGTTTTTGGTCGTATTTACCCATAAAATACATACTATTGCAGTGTATCGAAAGAAAGCAGTCGGGTGCGGAAGTAGTTTTCATATCTGTTTTGGACCTTCTAGCCACGGTTTTCGAAAAAAAATTTCATGTCTGATAGGTATATAATGTGTGTGTGTATGTATATATATATATATATATATATATATATATATATATATATATATATATATATAATGTTTTTTTTGGTACATATTGGTATCTCCGGCGGCTCCCATTTTTAGGGTTCCGTACCCAAAGGTTAAAAACGGAACCCTATTACAAAGACTTCGCTGTCTGTCCGTCCGTCTGCCCGTCTGTCTGTCACCAGGCTGTATCTCAAGAACCGCGATAGCTAGACAGTTGATGTTATGTATTTCTGTTGCCGCTATAACAACAAATACTAAAAACAAAATAAAATTATACTAAAACAATGGTTAATAATAACAATTCACACATTTATTAGAAGAAATAACGCATGACGCACGTTTCTGTGGACCTTCACCTTCTTCAGATGCCAATGATAGCATCTGAAGAAGGTGACGTTCCACCGAAACGTGCGTCATGCGTTATTTCTTCCAATAAATGTGTAAATCGTTATTATTAACCATTGTTTTAATATGTTTATTAATTTACACCAAGTATCGGTCCAATCAATCAAAAAAATAAAATTTTTTTTTGCTCGATATCAATAGTTGCAACAGGTAGGCACTTGAAATATTCACAAAATACTCAGTTGTTTTTTTACTTCAAAAATAAATAATAAAATTAAAATAAAATAATTATTTAACGGGGGCCCCATACATCTAACGCGATTTTTTTTCCCTCTTTTGCTCGATATCAATAGTGGCAACAGGTAGGCACTTGAAATATTCACAAAATATTCAGTTGTATTTTTACTTTTAAAATAAATACTAAAATTGAAATAAAATTTAAGGGGGGCTCCGATAAAAAAACGCAGTTTTTTTGCCTATTTTTGTTCGATGACAATAGAAGGTAACAGGAAGGCTCTTGAAATATTCATAAAGTACCGAGCAAAATACTCAATTTTCTTTTTACTTTAATAATAAATAATAACATTTGAAAAAATAAATATTTAAGGGGGGCATAGTCAATGGTACGGAACCATTCATGCGCGAGTCCGACTCGCACTTGGCCGATTTTTGCGTCCATTTTTTATTTGGTGGTTTTTGAAAAATTGCCGAACTCCACAGCTTCTGCAGATTGAGTTAAGGTTGAAGTTTGGTACGTAATTGAGTTATGTTGACTTAAAACAAATAGGTTGAAATTTGCTATTTGCGGTTATTCTGGAGGATCAACAAGATTTGAATAAATTTATTCAGAATTTTGGCCGGGGAAGAGATTATCGGGAAGGTGCATGAGCGGGAATTTTTCAAACCGATGGCAAAAGATATATAAATGATTTATGGGCAACATATCCGAAATTCAATTGGAGGGAGTATGGAGTTAAAAAAAAAAGTGAAGGATTGAGTAAGACAGTTGAAAAATTCGTTCGCAATTGATGTAAGACAACTGCTGTTTGGCGCTATAAACATTTTTCCTAACTGCCCCTTTTCTAATGGTGGATATCCAATAAAGAAAAGTTGTCAACTTTGGTGTTGTCAACACGAGGTGATCACGTCTTAGCAACAAAAGTTGTAAACAAATGTTGGAAACCGTGTTACCGTTTTTGGCGGTAAATATCATGCCGGCTCTTCACGTTGGCCAACATTATGGTGAATTCTGTGGCCAATACCTATGGCCATTATGTAGATCAGGAGTTTATGCTTACCTTGGTCTGTATTGGAATGATGGATCCAACTTAACTCTTTAAGTATCTATACACGAGTCGACTTGCTGATACCAAAAAAGTGAACAATTCTGACCGCGTGTTGCTAATTCGTGTTCTATTATTGGTGGTACTCACCGGATTAGGCAACTTAATTTTAAGGGAGACCAGTTCGTATGATTCGCGTCGATCATGCGGTCAGCATTATCTATACACGAGTCAACTAGCTGATACCAAAAAAGTGAACAATTCTGACCGCGTGTTGCTAATTCGTGTTCTATTATTGGTGGTACTCACCCGATTAGGCAACTTAATTTTAAGGGAGACCAGTTCGTATGATTCTCGTCGATCATGCGGTCAGCATTCCTACTTCGTTGAAATCTAACACGTGTATAGTTATTAGTACGTACCATACACATGAAACAGATGCCATGCACACTCCACCTTATACATGCAACACACATACGTATTCACCTCGGTTTTCACGTATGCTAAATAATTATATACTGATCAGCGAATGAAATAAATGTATACTACAGAAATTTTCTTTGAGAAATTCTTTTGTGTTCGAAATTTCCAAATTCCTAAGTATTGGTTTTACTCTCGGTTTTACAATGCTGACCGCGTGATGCTAATTATTATTGGTGGTACTCACTGGATTAGGCAACTTACTAAGTTTAAAAGAATCCCCAGTTCGTATGATTCGCGTCGATCATGCGGTTAGCATTCCTACTTCGTTGAAATCTGACACGTATATACCTAGTTATTATAATACGTGGTACCATACACATAAAACAGATGACATGCACACACCACCTTATACGTGCAACTCACATATTCACCTCGGTTTTCACGTATGCTAAATAAGTATATACGGATCAGAGAAAGAAATAAATGTATGCAGAATTTTTTTTCAACAAATTCATTTGTGTTCGAAATTTCCAAATTCCTTTTGGTTTTACTCGTGCATCCTTGGTATTTATTCATTTAGTGACCAATGTTTGACTCATATTAGGTAGCCTACATCGTCTTGGAAATAATTGAATACTCAGAATTTCAATTAACTCTCCCATTTGAACTTATCATCCCATCAACTAATAGCTGAGAATATTACTCATTACCAAATTTCCTGTGTTGTATTCCGACTAAATTATGTTGAATTTCTGTGGGCAACATTGAAACTCGCTTCTATACTATTTCTAGATAATAACTTGAATTAAAGAAAAACTACCGTGGATTGCCTCTTGTACTATTTATTACATGTTAAGTTAGGTGCTTGGTTAGTTGCGAGATTTTATATTAATGTGAATAGGAATTATTTTTGCCATGTCCATATAATACAAAACTGGAGGGATAAAATTCTATTTCAGGAAAATTATAATTAACCTTTTTACCTTTTATAGGTGTAAGTATGCGAGTATATATATATATATATATATATATATATATATATATATATATACTTATATATATATATATATATATATATATATATACTTATATATATATATATATATATATATATATATATATATATATATATATATATTATATATATATATGATATATTATATATATATATATTATATATATATATATATATACTTATATATATATATATATATACTTATATATATATATATATATATATATATATATATTTTAGAGAAGGTTAGCTCGACTGGCAAGTTAAGAAACGAAGAAAGGGAATTGTCGGGTATTGCAGTCAGAAACAAAAGAACTCTGGTAAACTCTTTTTCTCAGTTCAAGCTTTCGAGATATTTTATTTTCTCTTCATCAGGAACACTGGTATAAACAAAGAAAACGAAAATTACAATCAGTTACATGCTATAAAACATCAGGTACTTACGAAAAGTGAGGTTGCAAAAGAAACCGGCAACATTCACATCAACACAACTTTTTACAAAATACATATCAACAAAAGGTGGCTAAGGACAGGACTCAACATTATGGACGATAATTTATTTACATCATGTATAAAAATAGAAACCCGTTGAATCTCTTTAGTTCAAATGAGAACATGTCCGCTAAATAAAAACAAATGATGAACTCGAAGATTGAAATTTGACAATACCGAAGAATGACAGTGTTGACATTTGGAACTCTTTGGAAAAGGGAGATTTGATACTGATGAATATTATTCTGAAAGTTGATTGTGTTTCAGAATAATATTCATCAGTATCAAATCTCCCTTTTCCAGAGAGTTCCTTTTGTTTTGTGTTCAAGTCAGTTGGCAACAACACAATAGTAAAATTTCTCCTTGTTGGGTTTCCACGTCAAATGTCAACACTGTCATTCTTCGGTATTGTCAAATTTCAATCTTCGAGTT
>JARQZK010002892.1:1177500-1277500 GCA_030704885.1 Cynegetis impunctata
TATATATATATATATATATATATATATATATATCAATCTTTCTGTCCCGGCATACGTTGTTCTGTCATATAAATTATTTTATCTATCTATTCATCTATTTGCGGATGTATCTATCTAACATTTTATCTATCAATCTATCTGACCCGGCAAACGTTGTTTAAATAATGTATATGTCAACACAACGTTTGCCGGAATATAACTATGTGATATGATAATACTTACATATATTTATTTTGATAGAGAGTTCTAAATAATAAAGCACCAAAAATTGAAAATAATAAGAATAATTTCACATTGCATTTACTATAATATAAACTTAACTTATACTTTGGCCTCAGCAACACGTAAAGCGTTAGTAATTTCAACATAGCGCCATTTATTGGATACTTACTCAATCCAGTCAACTATCCTACCTTATACCGCCATCTCTAAGTATCTTATCAAACTAACAGAGATAATCAACAAATAATTTGCAATAAAATAATATTGCGACTATAAATTAAGATGCTATCCTATCTTTCAAGTTGGATCAAACTGCACACGGTGTGCAAATTTGATTAAAATCGGTTAAGTAGTTTAGGAGTCCATCGCGGACAAACAACGTGATACGTAATTTACATATATATATATATATATATATATATATATATATATATATATATATATATATATATATATATTATATATACATGTATCCATATCTATAGTCTATACAGAAGCAAAAGAACTACTGTGGGTAGTCCTAGAATGTTCAGTACTACTTGCATTATTTAGTTCGCCTCTGGAGTACTCTCGATCAATTATGATGTTTTAGTCCTGACTGGGAGCACTAAAAAAAAGGAAAAACCGGGAACCCATTTCGAGTAATGCACATATATGATGGAGCAGTGCATCCTTGTGTGCTTTGTCGCAATTTATACATTCCCGCTTCCTTTGGAGTCGCTAAAAGGATAGGCGTTAAGTTCGCATCATCGAGCAAGCCATTAGAAAACAATGGCCTCCTGGATGTAATGCTTCATACGCTCTCTTTGAGGTTTTTCCATGTATTTTAGACCGACCGAACACTGCTAGATGTTCACCCATACTGAAGAAGATATGAATGCCTATTGTTAATGAGCCACAAAAGGGTTTTTGTCTAGTACGTTTGATGTGATTATCCTCCATACAACAAATGAAAGATGCTGCAACCTGACAGTGGTAATTTTAGATTTATTAGAATCAGATCAAAATTGAACTAAGGACCTTAGGCAATATCGAAATTACATATTCAGAAAAAATCCGGAGTTTTTAAAAACTTGTTGAGAAACGAAATTGAGCTGAGAAAATATTTGTACTCTCCCGCCATTTATTTCGATGGACCAAGAATTTGAAGTTCAACGACATAAATAAAATGAAAGTTTAATGTAGACCATCGATTATGAATTTCGCTGAAATTGTTTTGTGAACGTGCAGGAAATTACTTTTCTTCATTTCTTTAGTTTGAAAAAGTCGTAATTTGTAACTAAATGCTAGCAGTTCGTCGATAAAATCTTCTGTGATTATATAGAACAGGGATGGCGAACCTATGGCACGCGTGCCACAAGTGGCACGTTTGAAAATTTTGATGGCACGCACAAAACAAAATTAAAAATATCCTTTCTTTCCCTCAGATGAAAATTTCAAGAATTGTTAAAAGAAGTAAACTCGTCGTACAATAGCTTACTTTTATAGAATAATGTACGCTGGTTAAGCCGCGGAAATGTTTTGCAAAGATTTGTAGATTGTTTGGAGGAAATAAGATTATTTATAAATAATGAGAACATTATTGACCAATACAATCAATTATTGGATGTAGAATAGCTAGCAAAATTACATTTTTTCACTGATTTATGCTCTCACTTAAATGAATTAAATATGAAACTACAAGGTGGTAATAAAAGAGTCATTATAATGTTTGACTTAATCAAAGCGTTCGAAGTCAAATTACAGATTCTTAATCGTGATATTCTTTCTAATTCATATAAATATTTTCCGAATACAAAAGTTGTTTTTTCTGAAAGTGAATGTCACGAAAAGCCAAATGAAGAGTCATTAATGAAAGAGTTTTCAATGGTAATTCAATCCCTGATTCAGGAATTTTCTACAAGATTTACGCAGTTTAAAGAATTTGAAGAAACTTTAAAATTTATTTTATATCCTGATACAATACCATTTGAAAAATTGAATTTAAAAGTCCTTCAGTGGTTAAATTTTAATGAATTAGAAATGGAATTAGTTGAATTTCAATCAAGTACCATATGGATTCAAAAATTCGTTGATTTAAGGAATGATTTAGAAATTATTGAAAGTAATCGATTATTGGATAAAATAAATAAAATTGCAGAAGATGAAATTTTAACTACATGGAATTCAATTCCTGACACGTTTAATTGTTTAAAAATATTAGCAAGGGCAATTTTACCAATATTTTCATCGACGTGGGCATGTGAATCTCTATTTTCAGAATTTTATAAAAAATAAATATAGGAATAAAATGACGGATGAGTCGAGCTCTGCATGCGTACTGTTGAAATTAACTAAATATGAACCAGATATTAAATTTTTATCATCTTGTGTACAGCAACAAAAATCACATTAAAAATAATTGTCTTTAACGTGAATATTGTTTCTATAATATTGCTTTTTGTAAAACATCGATTAATAAAAAATTGTTTGAAGAAGAATTGCTTTTACTTGTTTATTTAATTATACTTACGTATAGTTTCACCACGTTAACATTTCGAATGAAATTTTATTATGGCACGTTACCTATTTAAAAAAGAATTTTTATGATTTTGTGGCACGGACATCAAAAAAGGTTCGCCATCCCTGATATAGAAGGAATTCAAGTTATAAAGACTGTCTCAATAATAATCGCACTTTATTTACGGACAGAATTTGTTGCTAATCAAAACCAAAAAGCACAATTTATCCATTTTGAAAAAGGTCTGAGAGTTTTTTCTTCAAATATATATATTTATGTATATATATATATATATATATATATATATATATATATATATATATATATATATATATATATATCTAACTAATATATAAAATTCTCGTGTCACGGTGTTAGAAGTTGAACTCCTAAATTGCCCGACCTATTCTCATGAAATTTTGTGTGCATGTCGGGTAGGTCTGAGAATCGGCCAACATCTATTTTTCATCCTCCTCAATGTTGAGGGTGGTTCACCCCTTGATTTTTCATTTTTTTTTTTCAGACAAAATTTTCTGTTCTTTTTTTTTATGGTTCAGCATTCAAAAATACATACAACCCTAAATTTTCACCCCTCTACCATCAACCCCTATTTTTTGATTGTTAAACTCCTCTCGAATGGCTTGACCGATTCTCATGAAATTTTGTGTGCATATCGGTTAGGTCTGAGAAACGGACAAAATCTATTTTTCATCCCCTAAATGTTAAGAGTGGTCCACCACTTAATTTTTAGTTTTTATTTTTCAGACAATATTTTCTGTTCTATTTTTTTTATCATAGCAGTCAACAATACATACAAGGCCTTAATTTTCACCCCTCTACGATTAACCCCTATTTTCATTTGTTCATTATAAACCTAAATTTTTTTGCCAAGATTTTTATTTTCATTTTCTCGTGACTTGGAATAAAAATTCCATCGCGATTTTCATTTTTTTAAAATTTTATCCACAGATCCACAATAGGGCTGCAACATGGCAATCGAAAATATCAATTGGTCTGAGAATAGGTCGCAATATAATATGTACCTCTAAGTGATTAGGAGGGGTATGATCCCAAACATTTTTATAAATTTTCTGGACAAAATTTTTTTAAAATTTTTTTATGATTTTACATTAAAAATTACATACAACTCTAAATTCTCACCATTCTATCAACAACCCATATTTTTAATAGCCATTTTAATAATTCAAACAACGTTTGCCGGGTCAGATAGATTGATAGATAGATATAATGATAGATAGATTGTTGAATAGATATATTGATAGAAAGATAGATAGCTATCTAGATAGATAGATAGTTAGATAGATAGAGATACATCGGCAGATAGATGAATAGATAGAAATATAGATAGATAAAAATGATTTATATGGCAGAACAACGTTTGCTGGGTCAGATAGATTGATAGATAAGTAGATAGATAGATAGATAGATAACTATCAAGATAGATAGATAGTTAGATCGACGGAGATACATCGGAAGATAGATAAAAATGGCAGAACAACGTTTGCTGGGTCAGCTAGTATATATATATATATATATATATATATATATTTATATATATATATATATATATATATATATATATATATATATATATATATATATATATAGGTATGTATGTAATATATATATAGTATATATATATATATATATATATATATATATACTTATATATATTTGAAGAATAAACTGTCAGACCTTTTTCAAAATGGATAAATTGTGCTTTTTGGTTTTGATAAGCCACAAATTTTGAAACGAAATGCCAACTGTCATTATTGAGACAGTCTAAGAAAAATTGAAAGTCAACACGTGCAAAAGCTTTTGATTCGGTATCGGAGTTCGTTCATTGAATGTAATTGCAGTGACTATTATATGTGGATTATCATTATAACGCATAATGAAAAGCTCATTAATTCAAAATAATATGACCCCCAAACGTTAACCAAACAGTAAAAGTGTTGATGTAGTGCATCATATTTTTGAGTAGTTTGAAACATCCTAATCAGAACCGGGTACAGATGCTAATTTATTACCTTGTTGACTCTATGTTGCGATAACCCCTCTCTAATGGAATTGCTCTTATTCTATATTCGCATTATCTGATTTGTGGTTGTTGACTTGATGGAATTTAGAATATTTAATACTAATTAATTTTATCTAATCATATTTTTTTCGAATTGTGAGAAACTGTCGATTTATTAACAGCTTCAAGATTGGAAACTATTCTCATAAAGGGGGCGTTCAAGTATTACGTAACGCAATTTGGGGGGAGGGGGGCCTTGTAAAACGTTACGATACGTTACAGGGGCGGGAGGGGGGTTCGAACAACGCGCTACCTAACATTTATTTTTATTGAAATAAAAAACTAGAGAATTTGAATCTCCGAAGTTGTTAACTCTTTTCGTTTATTTTTTACGGGGAATCCCTCGATTGTATTGTAAGTCAGTTTTATTTTGTTGTCCCAAGTTGGCAACTCTATCCGTTTATGTTTTATGGGAAATACTTCAACTGTATTATTCGTCATTTATATTTTGTTTCCGTTGCCAGTTTTCATTAAGTGTTTTAAACACGTAATACACAGGAGCGAAACTACGAAACTATCTACCTACATACATACGAACATATATATATATATATATATATATATATATATATATATATATATATATATATATATATATATAAATATATTATATACATATGTAGAGAAAGAGAGACTTTTGAAATTGGGTTTTTGATGCCAAGCATCCTGAAATGTCATGAAACGAAAAACTATCTTGGGCCTAGGTCCTACTTTGCTAATCGCTCCCATTTCAATAAGCAGATTTTGAAAGTGAAAACCTGCTAATAAGCGAAACTTGAATAATGCATGAGAAAAATAATGGTGGGTGAAATTAGCTAAAAATGTATGCAACGACAGGGCTAAGTCAGGAAAACGAATCAACATATCACATTATGTATGATTGTTTATTAAATAAAAATCTCTTGTTTTGTTTATTATTAACGAAAACACGATTAAAACAATAAAAACGGTATTTTAGCAACTTTCCTGTACTTTGCGCAACATATTTGTGACTTTTATGTAAAAATGGTCACTTGGGTGTTACGTAACGTTTATAGGGGGGGAGGGGTTCATGAAAACGTTACGGAGCGTTACATAGGGGGGAGGGAGGGTCAAAAATTGCGTTACGTAATACTTGAACGACCCCAAATTACCTCCTTCCATTTCCACTGAGTATTTGATTTTCTTCTAGCGCTAGGCGTCACAAATAATAGGCTGCAAAAATTCATATTAATGAGTTAACACAATTTCGAAACGCACTATTATCAATGATAATCACAAACTTATATAATCAAGATAACAAATTACCTCAAAATGTTTAATTATTGAACATTTATACAAGTGGTTGTTCACAAATTATAAAGTTATTCTTCTTAAGAGCATTATGTCGTGTTATCTACACCGTGTACACGGAATCTAATCATAAAAATTCATCAAAAATTCGAGGACTTTCAGAGATAAATGTTTTATGATAAACGTTTTGACAGAAATATAATTTTTTTAAAAATTTGTTTTTCAAACTGTACAAACCAAAGTGATTGTTACAAATGAAATAAATATCCGTATTATCATCATTTGATTTACGTGAATAATCATCGATGAATTGTGTTTTTATTTCCGATTATTTACTTAATGTTGAAAGTGAATTTAGATTATTTTGAATTCCTTTCAAAATACTACACAATAATTTGTACTAGTCCCATAAAATTTCTAGAAATGTGTCGTCTATAGGAATTTCTATATGTGTATATGTATAATATATATATATATATATATATATATATATATATATATATATATATATATATATATATATATAATATAAAATATATATATATATATATATATATATATATATATATATATATATATATATATATATATATATATATATATAATATATATATATATATATATATATATATATATATATATATATATATATATATATATTATAAATATAAATTATATATATATATATATATATATATATATATATATATATATATATATATATACTTATATATATATATATATATATATATACTCTTATATATATATATATATATATAATATATATATATATATATATATATATATATATATATATATATATATATATATATATATATATATATATATATATGTATGTATGTATATATATATATATATTTTACAAAAAAAATTCAAAAACCGTGGTCCAGGAGGAGATTTAAAAACCACTCTCGCCCCTCATTGTTGACTTTCGATACAGTGCAATTGTCTATTATTTCCGCGGAAAATACGACAAAAAAAAATATTAGGACTAATGTCAAAAATGATGATTTCGTTGCTCGCCGGATAGTTGTTTCAACTCTGGGTTCGTGTTATTCTCTTACTCGCTTGTCGCATCGTTTAGCATGCAGAATAACCAAGATGCATTACGCGATGTGCATGACCTTCGCAGCAATGCGAATTACCGTACTTTGTGTTGGCGTTCATTAAAATCACGGATATATGTTAGTATAAACGGACTTTTGGAGTGTGCCATTAGTAGTTCGTTTCAGTAGGTAGCTCAAGATGAGAACAATATAGCTAATCTCATGCAGTTTAGTTTTACTTTCTACGCTTATCGAAACTTATAATAATAATAATAATAATGTTTGGAAATCTGGGTCTCCACTTCAACAGAGACACCGTGAAGAAGAACACGTTACTACCGAAATAAAAGAGGGAGAAGAAGAAGAAGAAATGGCGCTGGGAAATTCAAATGTATTCAGAGTTTATGCGTTGAAGCTTTGAGAGATAATAATATAAGATACAAGGCGCTTCTTGATTACTCTGATGTCTTCTGTCTAACGAGGTGTAGCAGTGTCTGATTTGTAGTTGAGACAGAAAAACCTCTCTAGAATAAGAACATTATTACTACAAAAGGTTTACTTTCTTAAAATTCATATGTTAATTCTTATGGCAAACCAAAAAATTCAATAGTATTCACATGTTATTTGAAGCATTGTAATATTTCCGAGGAGAACTAATCATATAATAAGTAATTGTAGTTCGATAGCCAATCCATATCCAATTGCTAACTTTGGTATGCCATACTTATTTTACCTGCCTTTAGGCAAGTAAGTTAATTGTGTTGTTTTGCTTCTTCCAAAAACCTGTTACACCTTGGTTACATTTTTGCATTTCATAGCAAATTGCCCTGATCTAATGAATTTTTTTGAATACTTTTGATGCATCCATTAAGAAATATTTTCTGTTTTGAAGACTTTCTTATTCATATTTCAAATTAATGAGATTATGGTCAGTAATGTGTTTAATCCATAACGTAAAAACTTTTGTGTAGGCGCTGGTCGTTGCAGAAATAAATCCATTTTCACGTTTTAACCTATGCGTTCTATGATTGAAATTGGTAATCAACCATAGAGTGAATTAACTTTTGAAACTAGCCTCCTTCATTTGCTGATCGATCGTGTCCTCTGGTGCATACGGTGGAGTGGTATAGTGGGCCAGATGCACCGAGTGTGCACGCTGTGCCACGACAACAATTAATCGTGTAATATGCGTTCGTTAATATGATATACACACATTTATGAGAGATGAAAGGTTGTTGAACCGCTCGCTATCTCTTCTCTCGCCGTTCTCAGTATCCGATGTTGTTTCATCCTTAAGTTTGTGGTTATGGCGCGTTCGGGCTTTGGAAATCTTGGAATGATAAGTTCTCGTTGAATAATTGCAATGTCTGTAGATAATGTTCAGAGGACTCGTAGGCGAAGATACTGGAGGTCGCCCCATCTCATTCCAGTCTGTTTGCAAATTTACTACTTTCGGTGTTTTTCAGGTATTTGACTATTTCTTCACTAGATTCCAGAGATTTTGTATATAAGGAAAGAAATTCTATGTCTTGGTGATTATTGAGGTTACAAAGACATTAGTGAACGAAATCTGCTCATCTGTATTATAATTAAGTTGACAGCGAGGTTGACAGCGTCTAACCTCCGTTGTTGAATGTTCCATATTATTTGAGTGTATTTCGAGATGAACTCACTCATTCCTAAATGTATTTTTTCCGCAAACGTCAAAAAATGACGACTTTTTCAACCTCGATTCTCAATGTTGAAGTTTTATTTCACAGACGTCCTTTTGTTTTCACTTTTTTGTCCGGCCATGAGCGTACAAAAAAGTACACTCTTTTGTACTCTGACGTCAATATCAAGAACGTCGGGCGGTGTACAGTTGGTTCCGAATCCAACATGATGTAATCTGTAAAAAAAATTTTATATATTTTAATACAAGTCATTTCTTAATACTCGGGTACTTACCAAAAGCGCACAGTCTATAATGCGTAGATAAGTGACTTCAAATGTTTCTGACAAGTATTTTGTTGAATTATCAAATTTGTATTGCCTTGACACCTACAGAACCAGTGAGCAAAGCAATCTAGTTTAACGTTTTTTTTACATCTAATCCTTTTTAAAGATATTATCTTAATTCTATCGTTTTAACACCGTTTGCGGAAAAAATCGCATGTTTTATTCGGAGAAAAGCACGTTTTGTGGACGTTAGCCAGTGGGCATTTTTATTGCGATTAATATAAGAACGTTACAGTTTTAGGAGTTAATAACCAATTATAGCCCTTTTACGAACTATGTTGAAAATGAACTATACCTACAGTTGGAAATGGTGCGATATTTGTATAGAGATGGCTGCGGTTCACATTGCCATTATTTTCGTATATCAAATCAATAACGTTTCAATTGTATAAATGTTATCCAAACGTAGTTGAAGTGGTTGAACAAATTAGAAGATTAGAACCAAATTCATGTCCATTCTGATTCATTCTTTTATCTACACCATCACGAAATAATACCACAGAACACCTTAACTACACAGAAGCGCCTTCCCGCCCAAACTTTATTTGAGGGCGCTTGCGCTATGCTAAGTGTTACATTTGTCAACTTCAAATTCAAACTTCCCGCTAGTTTTATTCGTTTTTTGTTTACGAACTTACGAAGTGACCATTGTCATTTCGCTCTTTGCAAGTGATTGTTAATAAACGAGTGATTCTGTGTGATTTGCTTTTTTTGATCTTTCTTGTGTTATATATTCAAATTTGCCGCCGAAAAGTGACAGATGTAACACTTAGCAGAGAAGGAAGGTTTCGAAAATTCAGTCACTTGAAGATCAAAGTGCCTCCTTTCACTTACGCTTCTGTGTAGTTAAGGTGTTCTGTGATAATACTATTTACAGCTCTAAAAATGAGCATAGAGCTAAATCAAAAATATGTCCACGTATTTGAGAATACTCTTTATTAAATAATATTGTCGAGTTGAACTGCAATGCTTCTGTACTATAGATGGCATCCACTGCTACTCCAGTCTAGAAATTCTCGATATTTGCTCCGTAAATATTTCAGTAAGAAAAATGAGAGACTGCATTCAACCTTTGGTGTTCATTCTTGCGTTTGCATCTCTTAAATTGAGAAGTAATAAGAAATTTGGCATGCTTTCTAAATAGCGTCAATACAAAAATTGTTGTCTGCAATAACCCTTCTAATATAATTCCGCGTTAATTAGTTTTTCAAGTTTATCAGCAGAGCGATGGCAAGGACTTTACCTCAAAGTTGAAAGGATCGTTAACTAAGCACGGCTATATGAGTTTGCAAAATCAAAGTTATCCTGGGGCCGTGCTCCACCTCTTTTCAGTGCCGGTAAATTCGCAATTATAAGCCTTTGTAAAACTACTTCAGGCAACACCTATTAGGGCCAAATTGCTTGTCGGCTTAATTAATTCCTTCTTCGTTAATAGAAAAATTGATTGTTTTCACCGAACTATGGAGTAGAGATTTTAATTTGCCCTTAAGATTACACAATATGGCAACGTTTTGCCTGCGCGGTTTCAATAAATCTCTTCCCTAGGTACATCGGTGATCGGTGTGGTGAGAGTCCAAAGTATATCGGAAAATATCAATTATGCACATTATATATATATATATATATATATATATATATATATATATATATATATATATATATATATATATATATATATATACAGGGTGATTCATTAATATGTGTGAATATTTCAACGGAAAAATTTTGAGCTCAAAATATGAAGATCTAACCCAATTTGCTTATACAAAATATTTCTTCTTACTGATATACCTACCTACAGGGAGTTTTATTCAGATTATTAAAAATTAATTTTGTTCATCACTTTAATGCTGCTTGATATTTCTTTATGATATTAGGCAGTAAGTTACAGTAGTTGGGACACATCAAATTAATAATAGTAAAGAAGACATAAAAGTACATAAAAATCAAAAGAATTGTGCAGCCATATGTTCAACGTTATATATCTCGAAAAATAGTGGCTCTAGCGTTACGAAAAAAGAGAAAATATTGGAGAATCGAAAAATTATACTAAAATGACAATTCTGCCAGTGGCGTAGAATTCAGGAAACGAAAACTCTTCCCGTGCCCCTGCCGTACGCCACTGGTGATAGCGAGAAAGTTTTCTTTACTATTATTTGACGTGTCCCAAACTACCTTAACTTACTGCCAAATATCATAAAGAAATGTCAAGCAGCATTGAAGTAATGAACAAAATTAATTTTTAATAATTTAAATAAAACACCCCTCAGTAGGGAGAAATATTTTGCAAATTGGGTTAGATCTTCATATTTTGAGCTCAAAATGTTCCCATTAGAATATTTATATATATATATATATATATATATATATATATATATATATATATATATATATATATATATATATATATATATATATATATATATATATATATATATATATATATATATATATATTTAGTTTTGGTTTTTCTTTGACCTGCTATATATTTTTTTCGTAATATTTTCTTGGTGTTAGGTCACATTAAATGATGCATTTCAGTTGTCGTGCAAATGATTGTTTATTATTGACGTTTCGACCATTTTATGGCCTTTTTCAAAATCTATAAACCTTAACGTAGATAATCAACATTTTGAATTGAAACAGAGAACAAAACATTCTTATCGCATATACTTATCACAGTCAACGGCGTCAGTTATTTCTGATTATCTACGTTAAGGTTTATAGATTTTGAAAAAGGCCATAAAATGGTCGAAACGTCAATAATAAACAATCATTTGCACGACAACTGAAATGCATCATTTAATGTGACCTAACACCAAGAAAATATTACGAAAAAAAAAAAATATATATATATATATATATATAATATGTTTGTTTTTTCAGCTGCATTTTGGCTCTTCTGGAGTTGTTTTTGAATCTGAACATAACCATCACAATTTAGGTATATTCTGTCGAAATATTGGTACTTATTTCCAGATTCTGTGAAGAGTGTGGTAGACAGGTGCAAAAGCGAAAATTTTCGAAACTGACTTTCAATTTGTCTCATCTGTGGATAGTTTTCGTTATCGAATTCATCACTTTGATAAAAAGATTTATCCTGCTCGATATATCGTTCTGTCAATTGGGCGAGAGTGGATAGTTTAATATGAGTTTAATGGCGTGTCAGTTCATGTGAGAGTAGACTTTAATCCGCACCTATGTGTTCAAATTACTGGTTGCCTGTCGATCTAAATCAATATCTCGTCGTATGTTCCTTTGTGTTACCCGTTGGCTTACCATGTCTTGAAAGGATTCCGCGAAGCGAATCGTGTCCCTGTCGTGATCGCTCCATCCCTGCGATTTTAGTAATAACAGCAGTTCTTCGTCGGATTCTTCAAGTACCTAATTTACTACAGTAAGTATAACTAACGTTCAACAAAATGAGTATATTATACTTAGTCGAACACAGAAATTCGAGTATAATGACTGTCAACAAAGTTTATTTTATATCAATTACGTACGTTGGAAATGAATTGATTATTATCGCATAAGGTATGTGAATACGTGTGTAATCCCAGAAGTACTCGACCTTAATATGAAAACAACTATACTATTTATATTTCCGAACTTCTTCACTCTATAAAATGTCTAGAGGATGGTAGACATTCCCCCAATAAGGCCGAAAGTATTAAAGTGTAAACATGAATTCATTGAGTCAGCTCCACCGTTGCGATTGATATACATATATATATATATATATATATATATATATATATATATATATATATATATATATATATATATATATATATATATATATTTATATATATATATATATATCTATATATATTTATTTATATATTTTTCTTTATATTTATATATATATATATATACCTATATATATATATATATATATATATATATATATATATATATATATATATATATATATATATATATATTATATAATATATATATATATATATATAATATATATATATATATATATATATATATATATATATATATATATATATATATATATGAGGTTTGCCAATTAAATTCCGGGAATTTCTTAATAAAATACAAACAAATTAAGTTGATGACAAATTTTATTATCTGCCCTCACAATAGCCTCCTTCCAACTCTATATACCGTTTCCACCGCTTCCCCCACCCCTCGAAGAAATCCCAGAAGGTCCTCCAAAGTAAGAGCGTTGAGAACCGCCGTCGCAGTCTCCTTCTCCTGCTCTACGCCGCCGTGGTGAATTCCCTTGAGGTGGCACTTCATTTTGGGAAAGGGGAAAAAGTCGTACAGGGCCAAATCCGGGCTGTAGGGTGGGTGCGGCAACGTGGGAATGTTTTTCTAGCCAAAAACTAAAGGAGGAATGGGCCCGCGCATTGTCATGGTGGAGGATCCACTCGTTTTTCCGAGTTCGGGGCGTACGAAGAAAATACGTGCCCTCAGCTGCTTCAGGACGTCAACATAAAATTGTCCAGTCCCTGTTTAACCTTCTGGAGGGCGATCAGGTCATATCAGTTCGACATTCGTGTCGGTACGAGGAGAGAAGAGAGCACCTTCACGCGGATCGTCTTACACTGATTCAGGCCAATTCTTGAACTGTTTGGCCCATTCGAGCACCAGTGTTTTCGATAGACACTCGTCTCCATGCACTGCTTTCAGTTTTCGGAGGATTTTCGCGGGTTTTTCGCCAGTTTATTGACCAAAAATTGGAAGAATTTGAAGCAGCGTCTTATGATTCAATTCTATATCATCTCTTTGCAATAACATGCTTGCGAATGCTGCAGTGTTGCCAGTTCCCCAGTTTCTACCAAATTCTCGGAATTTAATTGCCATACCTGTATATATATACAGGGCGTTCCAACGAAAACTTGACCCCCCCTGTAAGTCTGAAACGGACGTGTGATCGAAAATTTCAAAGAACATGTCAATTTTTATTTCTAGGGGGACTAATTCCGATATGAAAATCATACCCGAAACATCACTCCCTTGCGGTCAGCAGCTACCCCCCATATTTTTTTCAATGGCATGGGGGGTCGAGTGATATATCATCTGAAAGGTCTTTTGTCCCTCTATCACCCCTGTATTTTTTTTAATTAGTTCATTTGTTATTGAGAAATTAAATGTTGAACGTTTTATCTAAGAAAAAACAGAAAATTCGCTGTCGTTTATTTTATTGAGGAAATCAACAAAAAATAGTATCAATGGAAACAAAATCAACGGATAAATTGTTCAAAATGACCTCCACTTACAATACAATATAATACAGTCTACTTTCGAAAGCTTTCCTTACATTATTCAAGATGTCCGGAGTTAGTTTTTTTAGCACAGGTAGTTTTTTGAAGCTAGTTATCGCAGAACAAAAAGTAGATAGTTGGCCACTGTCACACTGACGCGAATTAATTATTCATTCATCGTTGTTTACTTGGTTCCAACATGGTTTATTCTACTGAAGAAAGAATAGAAATTGTCGCAACCTATTATCAAAATGGTGAATGTGCTAAAGCTGCTGCAAGAATTTATAATATAAATCATCCAGACCACAACGTGAGCCATCAATACGTTAAACAGTTGATGGATAAATTTCGAACTTCAGGTTCTGTTCACAACAGAAAACATGAAGTATTCCGTCCTGTCAGAAATGAGGGAGTTGAAGTTGCAGTTTTAGGACATGTACAAATGGATAATCGACAATCTATGAGACAAGTAGCTAGAGCATCTGGTGTATCAGCTACTAGTGTTTTTCGGATTTTGAAAGCCTACAAATTCCACCCTTTCAAAATAAGGCTAGTTCAGGAATTGAACGAAGATGATCCTGATCGTCGAATCCAGTTTTGTGAGGAGTTCAGCGAGAAATTGACCAATAACCCGAACCTATTATACAATACATGTTTCTCGGACGAAAGTACTTTCATGTTGAATGGTGAAGTAAATAGACATAACTGTCGTTACTGGAGCGATGTGAATCCTCATTTGATGATGGAAACACATTCACAAACTCCAAAAAAATTGAATGTTTGGGCCGGCATTCTTGGTAATCATATTGTATGACCATTCTTCATAGACGGTAATCTCAATGGAGAGACATACTTAAATCTATTACAAGAATGTGTAGATCCTATGATTACACAAATTTTAGAAAATGATGACAATTTATTAGAAAATGAAATAACATTCCAGCAGGATGGTGCACCCTGACATTTCTATGTTCGGGTGAGACAGTTTTTGGACGAACGTTTTCCAATGCGTTGGATCGGCAGAAGGGGTCCAGTGGAGTGGCCAGCTAGATCACCTGATCTCACACCGATGGACTTCTTTCTGTGGGGACACCTGAAGTCGAAAGTTTACTCTACTAAGCCTTCAAATCTAGAAGAGCTGCGACAGAGAATTGTTCGGGAATTCTGATTGCTGACTCCGGACATCTTGAATAGAAAATAATAGAAGTAGACTGTATAATTGTATGGAAGTAAGTGGAGGTCATTTTGAACAATTTATCCGTTGATTTTGTTTCCATTGATACTATTTTTTGTTGATTTCCTCAATAAAATAAACGACAGCGAATTTTCTGTTTTTTCTTAGATAAAACGTTCAACATTTAATTTCTCAATAACAAATGAACTAATTTAAAAAAAAATACAGAGGTGATAGAGGGACAAAAGACCTTTTAGATGATATATCACTCGACCCCCCATGCCATTGAAAAAAATATGGAGGGTAGCTGCTGACCGCAAGGGGGTGATGTTTCGGGTATGATTTTCATATCAGAATTAGTCCCCCTAGAAATAAAAATTGACGTGTTCTTTGAAATTTTCGATCACACGTCCGTTTCTGACTTACAGGGGGGTCAAGTTTTCGTTGGAACGCCCTGTATATATATATATATATATATATACATATATATATATATATATATATATATAAACACACATTTATATATATATATATATATATATATATATATATATATATATATATATATATATATATATATATATATACATACATATATATATATATATATATATATATATATATATATATATATATATATATATATAGGGTAAAGAGAGGATAGATGGACCAAGAGGAGTGACGGACCACCACGGATATTTCGTAAACTACGGCAACGTCGATATTTTCTGCGGGAGCACATCTCTGTTAGCACCTGTTGTCATAGAGAAACGCCATTGTTGTTTATTTTGATGTGTTTCAGAACAAATATTCAATATTTTTGGTTTTTCTAGTGTGACAAATTTATGTGCAAATATTTGTGATAGAGTTTGCAACCAGCTAGGTAAGTTATATTGCCAAATTGGGTCATACAATAACCATAAGATATCTGAAGTTTATTCCTAACCTAACATGTTTCGATTTAATCGATTCAGTTACAATAAATCAGGTGGACCATCTCTCCTCTCGAAAAAGGAGAGATGGACCAGTCTATAGGAGGATAGATGGACCTGGTGTTTAACCATATGTTGTGTTTTAGACAAATGCCTAATACGTATAAGCGCAAGGTTAATGCACCCCCAAGAGGTATATGGTCAGCAAATGATTTGGAATCAGCCATAATTGCGGTCAAAGAAGGTGCCATGGGTGTTAATCAAGCGGCTATACATTTTAAAATACCAAAGACTACACTTAAACGAAGAATAAAAACCAATAATACAGAAAAACTAATCAAATTAGGGCCGGATTCAATGCTTGGAGTAAACGCTAAATCGAAACTTGCCAATCACATTAAAAGCTTCAAAAAAATGGTTTCTGACCTACAAGACAGGAAGTTCGACAAATGGCTTACAATTTGGCAGTAAAGCTAGGAATTAAGAATATATTTAACGAAAATTGAGGTGAGTAAGTGCTTAACCGCTATACAGAAAAATAACATATTTTAACTATTAGGCAACTGTTTTTTTTTAAATATTTTAGGTAATGCTGGACAAAAGTGGTTGGAATCATTTCTGAGAAGAAGATCTGACATTGTTGTTAGAAAAGCTGAAAACGTCTCAATTGCTGGGGCTATGGGGATGTCCAAAGATGTAGTGCATTCTTATTTTAAAAATCTGGAACGCGCTTTAACAGAAAAATCACTTTTTGATAAGCCGAGTAATATTTTTAATTGTGATGAGACCGGCCTTCAATTAAACACTCGGGCTGGTGAAGTATTGGCGGAAAAGGGGTCAAGATTACAGGAAAACAAAGAAAAAGGAATATTGGATCCAATGCATTATATGCAAGCGATGGCTCCACGAAGGCTGTACGAACTTTGAATCCATATGCCATGCTTGTGGTATGAATGTAGCTAAGAAAAAACAAGATGTTGAGGTGGTCCATCTATCCTAGTATATGCAGTCCATCTATCCTCCGACTTGGAGGAGAGTCGGTCCAATGTAATGTTATATTAAGTTTGTTACCATGTTCTTTAAAATAGTCGTTATAACCAAATTTTACTCTAGGTTTAAAATATTAACATTACTTTATATTTCACCAATTTTGTTAGGTTTATATATGCTTTAATAAAGTTTTAGTTGCGACATTTCTAAAATGTGGTCCATCTCTCCTCTCTTTACCCTATATATATATATATATATACACATCAAAAAACTTTCAAAATCGTAGTTAAGAAAGTAGAAAACGGAGTAATTAATGTTATACGTATGCATACGTATTTTATTTCTGTAATATTTCTCACCACTAACAATCTTCTGTAATTAATGACAATTTCAATATATCTGTAATAAAATAATTGATGAGGCCGTAAGAATCCATATCAGTATTATATGGAAAACACATTTAACATCAAATATTACTATTTCTAAATGTCAATACGTTGATGTCTTCAATCATTAGTATTAAAAAGGGTCTAAGTAGTTAGCATAGGCATCCTGTATTCAGAAGAAACTATTGTTTGAATACTCTAGAAACAGGAAATGTCTGGCACCCTCTGGCAATGAAATACGGACGTGCCCTGCTACCAAATTACCTTCATGTGCGTGACGTTGTTTGCATCTAAATACACATCCGACCTCTAAGATACACATCCACACAATGCTCATCTAATTTTTCACACCACTAGCAATGTGAAGAAAAGCAAACATTCCACGCATTGCTCTGTCGTACCGATTGCATTTCAATCAGCCGCCTTCGAATGCTATTACGGCATGTCTTTTGCATTTATGAAGCTCTCCATGCCATCGCTGTTCGCACTGCCAATACGATTTGCAGGAAGATGATGTCGATGGAAGCAATTAGTTCTTAAATTATTCAATCAGCAAATGATTAAACATTTAAGCCAGGTCGTAAAATTAATACGCAAAGGTGAAGCCGACTGTATGAATTCTTACTCCATGAATTCATGGAGTTCATTCATTAAAAATCAATAAAGCTGACCTTATTGAGGCCTCATCAGAATTTTTACCAACCCAATGTGTTAACCATGCAATATACCCTATTTACTGAGTATAATTTATCGAGATAAAAAAGAATATGTTTCTTCTTGTCCTATCTAGAATGGGTACTTATGGGACTACAACCTTACATAGACACCTCAAATAACCTTAGTCAATTAATGTCCAGCGCACATTCGTAAAAAAATACTACTCTTAATCGTTTCAAGAAAAATTATTCGGAACATCAAAATTTAGCAAGCAATCACAAAGATGAAGCTGACTGCATGAATTCTGGCTCCAAAAATAATTTTTTTTAACGTAAACAATACATATGTTTCGGCCGTATTGGGACCTCATCAGAATTTCTACCAACCCAGTATGTTAACCATGCAGAATATCATATATATATATATATATATATATATATATATATATATATATATATATATATATATATATATATATTGAAGAAAAGTAATAGTCCTTGTTTGAATAAGAAATTGTTTTAAGAGCTTGGGACTAAGTGAATTAAAAGGCAATTACATGAAGGATCTTATATGCACAGTCGAATATTTCGAAACCATTTGTTTCTTTCTCAACGACACTAAAACAGATTAAAAAATATATATACATCAATGCCGGATCTTAGACAGAAATCCAGTTAACTCACTGGATCATTTGCGTAGATTAGATTATTTATTGGCGTATAACAGACTGAAAGCTTCTTACGTGGCTAATTACAATTTCAATTTTGTTTAAATTATGTTGCGCTAATAATTGACACATGTGTACTAGTAATTGAAATCCTAGACATTGAGAGTTCATAAATAACGAGAATGTAATGAACATCTTGCAGAAAAGTTATAAACTTATATCTCAATTTACATAAGAATTATAAATACAACACTGAATTGTCAACATCAATAGGTTTACAAAATGTATATCTCTTTCTATTATAATATATTATTAATTTATTCCGTAAACGCTAATTTTTGTTCTATTTATGAGTGTTTATTAACCCACAGTATCATCCCGTATTCAACTTTGCAGTAGTGAAAAACACTGGTTTCATAAACAGTATAACACTAATGTGCATGAGAAATCGTAATTTATATGAATTATGGCTAATATTTCATTTGTATCGCTAAACACAGGAAATGATTCGATGCCTATTAATAACTGAGCAGGTATAAATAACTGGCAATCTATCTTACCTTAAAAGTTGATAAAAATACTTTGGTGAAAGCAAATGTCAATTTTCTCATAACAGATAATTGACTGTAAATATAAAGTTCCACTTCGGCCATTTGGATAAGTTCCAATAAAGTTCTTCTTCTTCTATAAAGTTCCCGTTATTGGATCACTGATTTCTTCTATGAATTTCAGATATACTGATAAGTTTTTACACTTCAACCTTCAACTCGAATATTGTTTCAATCATTTTGAAGTTTCATTGCCAATCTCATGAATTCTATCCCTCATTTTAGTTGTCTTTCACATAGAAATTCTTAACCCACTCAGTCAATCTGGAAGGGTTCTGGAGGTGAACAAATTCTTAAAACACATTAAAAAACATGAAATCTACATCAAAATGGCGGAAAACAAGATTCACTTTCTTTACATCAACTAAATTCCAAACAATATAATTATGTATATATGACAGCAAAAAACCTAAAAATTTGTGGTCCAGGAGGTATAAAACGGATTTAAATCCACTCCCGCAACCAAATTTTTACTTTTGTCACAGTGCAATTGTCTATTATTTTTCGGGGAAAACAAAAATACGTTTCCGTTCAGATGTTCACTTGCCTTACCGCCCTGCCTTCCCTAAAGTCTGAAGATGCCAAAATTCTCAATGAATTTACCCGAATTGATAGGTATATTTGTTCTGCATCAAGAAAAACCCCAGATACCAAATTTCAGCTCATTGTATCTAATGAAGGAACCAAAATTATATATTATATGTATATGTATATATATATATACAGGGTGTCCCGTAAATAACACGCCAGAATGACACTGGAGGTAGATTGGCTTAGTTAAAGTTTTCTGGTTTTCCAGATATTGCCACTCTTATGTTTTTTTTCAAAAATCTATACTTTTTGGTCATTTTCTCGCCTGTTTTGAAAATAAATAAGTTCTAACTCATGGTTTTGCTTTCTTGTGCTATTATCAATATATGGTTGAGACAATCGACCTATCATTTCAATAAAAACTAGCTCGCTAACCTCAAAAAAAAATGAAGTTGTTTCAATTTAATTTAAATCCGAAAACCTTGGGTAAAGTTTGACTATTTACTGTGAAAAAATATTGTACCAGACAGAATCAGCAAATGATCTTAAAAACTAGCCTATTTAATGCTCTTTCGAAAACGGTATAACATATGTGGTTTTTTTCTTTCAAAAGTCTAAAAATTTCGATTTTTTTCATTGAAGTCGTGCTACTTGCGAAATACACTGCGCCGCAAATTTAACGCATACATTAAATATTTCCTAAGTTCCTGAATATTTTCTCAGGCGGTGATCCGATTTGAATGAATTTTTCACCAAATTGTAGCTCCGTTCTTTGAGAAAATGCAATAGTTATAAGATGATAAAAAAAAATGAACCCCCAACTTATTGTACAGGGTGTTTGAATAGCGACATGTTTTCTTCGTCCAAGTTTGCATCCTTCTGCAGGCAATATCGGGTAGGTCAGGTAGAAAAAAATAGTTAGGTGTTATAATCGCATGTCTTCTGAGTCATTTGTTTTTTCAATCGTCTTCATCTTGAGCCACTCGAGAGATATTCATGTTTTTATAACCGCTCACACTTTTCAAACGAAATTTTTTAAAACTTTTTTGTTAATTTGCGAAGAAGGCTGTGTATACAAAATTTCTTTACAAGAAGAAACTGTGTTTATTTGGTTTTGTATGTCTCCATACTACAAGCCCCTTCCGAATCTTTTCAAAATTACCGAACTACCTGACTACCAGTTTAAAATGGGTTTTTGCTACTTTACTAATTTGTAACCATCCTTCTATTTACCCTTTCTACGCAATTTGTCATTTATCTATCTTGTATTCGATATAACGGAGAAACCTATTTATTAGTTAGCATCAAGCATCTGAAGAAGATGAAGTTTCACGGAAACGAGGGTCATGCGTTATTTTACTTTGTGTATATAAATAAATATGTATATTGTTTTTATAAACCATTGTTTTGATATCTTTATTAATTTACATCATGTATCGGCCCAATTAATTCAAAATAAATAAATAAACAAAGTTGTCAACTTTTAATGAAATTTCGTTTGCACAGTCTCCTTCACAAGTTAACAAAAAAGTTTTAAAAAATTTCGTTTGAAAAGTGTGAGCGGTTATAAAAACATGAATATCTTTCGAGTGGCTCAAGATAAACAGACGATTGAAAAAACAAATTACTCAGAAGACATGCGATTATAACACCGTCTATTTTTTTTCTGCCTGAGCTACCCGATATTGCCCGCAGAAGGATGCAAACTTGGACGAAGAAAACATGTCGCTATTCAAACACCCTGTACAATAAGTTCATTCATTTTTTTTTGATCATCTTATAACTATTGCATTTTCTCAAAGAACGGAGCTACAATTTGGTGAAAAATTTATTCAAATCGGATTACCGCCTGAGAAAATATTCAGTCAAAACTTAGGAAATATTTAATGTATGCGTTAAATTTGCGGCGCAGTGTATTTCGCAAGTGACACGACTTCAATGAAAAAAAACGAAATTTTTAGACTTTTGAAAGAAAAAAACCACAAATGTTATACCGTTCTCGAAAGAACATTAAATGGGCTAGTTTTTAAGATCATTTGCTGATTCTGTCTGGTACAATATTTTTTCACAGTAAATAGTCAAACTTTACTTAGAGTTTTCGGATTTAAATTAAATTGAAACAACTTGATTTTTTTTTGAGGTTTGCGAGCTAGTTTTTAATGAAATGATAGGTCGATTGTCTCAACCATATATTGATGATAGTACAAGAAAAAAAACATGAGTTAGAACTTATTTATATTCAAAACAGGCGAGAAAATGACCAAAAAGTATAGATTTTTGAAAAAAAACATAAGAGTGGCAATATCTCGAAAAACCAGGTCATGTTGATGTTATCCGATTGACATGAAGCCAATCTACCTCCAGTGTCACTCTGGCGTGTTATTTACGGGACACCCTGTATATATATATACATACATATATATATACCTATATATATATATATATATATATATATATATATATATATATATTTATATATATATATATATATATATATATATATATATATATATATATATATATATATATATATATATATATATATATATATTCTGAGAATATAAAACAAAAAGTTGGTTTTCATACGTTGAATCTGAGGTTCAAAGGACTCTTATCACCATCGTACCTCTTTATTTACTCGATCGTTTTATATAAGATAAGCTTCTTTGATAACCAGGTAATTCATTTTTTTAAAATTTTGTTTCGTTAACGTTTGAGGCTTGTTAATAATTTGATTGATATAATCTGTGCGGAATGCCTATAGGTATACCTAAATGAAATTTTTTCATTAAAACTATAATTTTTGAGCTTAATATTTATTATAACAGATTAACTAAGTATTGTTTCTTTTATAGTAAGTAATGTATATTTCTTTTTATTGTAAGTCTATGAAATTTTTTGTTGCATTATGAGTTGATCTATTATACATATTATGCAGGTACATGTACAATATACAAAAATTCCGCTAATGGTTCATTCGTATTTTCATCCAAAAGGTATTATGCCGAAAATTATTAATCTCCCACTGAAGCAAGTTATAGCTCTATCTCTACTACTCTATATTTGCTAATGTTCTGCTCTCGTGATGGGGAATTGTGACCAGGCATCTAAATGATTGCAATTTAATGCTAGACGTTTGAAATTGCAACTCTGCAGCAGCGGATGGAGTAATGGCACATTCTCACAAAAACTTTGATTACCATAGTGTTACATATAGTTTTTTTTTTATGGTGGTGAAAGTAAGAGGCGAAATAGAGATGTAATTGGTGTATAGAACTGCCGTTTATAATGGTATCGGTATTGCTGAGTGATATAATTTATTGAAGGAATCACGGTTTTATGAAAATGATCTGCGCATGCGGATATTACAACATTTCACTTGATATTCTTCTGAAAGATCTTCGTTGGAAAAAATCCATTAAACTCATTACGTATTACATGTAAAAAACTGCTTTGAATGGTTTGAACTTTGACACCTTGTTAACTCAATTTTTTTCATCTCATTTATTCCAGCAAATCAGTCGAATTTCATCATTAGACAATCTGACCGTCGTAAAATAGAAAATCGCTCTTCGCAAACAAAGATTAAGATCATGAAACGGACATTTTTCCGAAGTATATTTAAGTGACATACTTATTTCATATTTTGCAACTATGGACGCTAAATACAAGATAATCGCTTTATGGGAGTAGGGAGGTGTTGAAAAAATATCTGGAAAAATATGATTCATTAACAAAAATAATACTTGAATATAAATTTTTTTTTATAAATTACTGCAGATGTTTTGTTGAAATAAGATATTGTATATTTTTGTTTTAACTTGATGCATTGAAAGATATAATTCAATATGTATCCATAAAACAAAAACTTAAAATAATTCATATTATACTGAACAGTATACTTTTTACTAAACGTTATTTAATTAATAAATTTTATTTCAATCGTATCTACTATGAATTGAATGTACGTACCTATTTTCCTTTCATATTCTTTTACATACAAATTCTTAACCGTTCAATTCGTTTTGGAGGGGCTGTGGAGGAGAGCAAATCTGGAAACTCACAGAAAAACATGATATCTGTACATTGAAATGGCTGCGGTTAAGTAAAGCAGTCCAAAGGGCACTTCCTTACCATCAAGTCGATCCAATTGCCAAATTTCAATCCTCTTTCTTATTCGCTATGAACCAACATAAAATTGACGGCGGTTGGACCGCCAACAGGCGCTTCATCAACCTAATCTGCGTACACATTTTCTACCCTCAATTAATTTGGGAGTGCAAAATCCACTACAAAATGCGCTGCGACCTTAAGGTCTATTTTACGTTCTACCCTCCATCAGAGCTGTTTTCTGTATTATGCCATCTACTTACAGCTCGCTTTATAATTCAAGAGTATTAATAAACTCATATATATGGGAAGGCGGCTTCAAGGAGGTTATGTCCTCACTCCTTCAAGTTTCTTGACCAAAGCATATCTTTCGTTGGCTTGCAATGGCGAGGCATTTTGTAGCTAGGTGAACAGGAGTTTCCTTCTCTCTACAGAATCTACACTCAGTTTCTTATAAACCTATTCCCATCAGATGCTTCCTGAGGCGACAGTGTCCTGTAAGGTAGCCAGTGAGGAGGTGTAATTTATTCTTACTGAGATCCAGATATCCTTTGGATCTTGCAAGTCTTAAAGTTCCGAAGTTGTTGTTGCCTGTGAACTATTTCTAATCTCTTGATAATTATTAGCAATAATAGGCTTGTTGAATCTCAAAAAACTCGATTTTATTAAAAAGTTGACGTTTCGCCACGACATTCGTGGCTTTATCAAAACTTTTGAAAAAATTGAAATTTCTTTGACATTTATTGTCAAAACAAAATAATTCAACAAACAAACTCTAACCATAACAACTCATCTTCTTAGACAAAATCTAAACATCTAGAATTTTCAATTTTTCTAAAAAGAAAGTATAGTTTAGAACATGTGATCTCCAAAATTACAAGTAATGTCTTTTTAAACACAACAATCAAATATTTTAAACCTATTTTGTACATTACGTGGGTGAAGGTTTCTGTGGTTCCCTTCCCATCTAATATCAACAGACCTGTCTGTTGATATTGGACTAAATAGCACGTAATTAATAATTGAAGACGGCCACAGCCGCAATGAGAAATTTTTGAAAATAAGATAAATAGTACCCTATTCTTTGACTTTTCAAAATCAAAATAATTTGAACCTATTTCGAACATTACGTGGGTAAAGGTTTCTGTGGTTTCCCTTACCATCTAATAATAACAGATTTGAATGTTAATATTGGACTGAATAGCACGTAATAAATAACAAAGAACGGCCACAGCCGAAAAATTTTAGTGAAACATAGTAGTCTTTTTCTATTCAAATTTTTTCAAATCAATAAATGTCAAAGAAATTTCAATTTTTTCAAAAGTTTTGATAAAGCCACGAATGTCGTGGCGAAACGTCAACTTTTTAATAAAATCGAGTTTTTTGAGATTCAACAAGCCTATTATTGCTGATAATTATCAAGAGATTATATATATATATATATATATATATATATATATATATATATATATATATATATATATATATATATATAATATATATATATATATATATATATATATATATATATATATATATATATATATATATATATATATTATATATATCATAGAATGTGTTAGAAGTTAAACTCCTCCAGAATGGCTCGACCGATTCTCATGAAATTTTGCGTGGATATCGGGTAGGTCTGAGAATCGGCCAACATCTATTTTTCATCCCCCTAAATGTTACCCCTTAATTTTATTTTTCAGACAAAATTTTCTGATCTATTTTTTTAAGATACTGCATTCAAAAATACATACAACCCTAAATTTTCAGCCCTCTACGATCAGCCCCTATTTTTTATTTGTTAAACTCCTCCGAAATGGCTCGGCCGATTCTCATGAAATTTTGTGTGCATATCGGCTAGGTCGGAGAATCGGACAACATCTGTTTTTGATCCCCCTTAATTTTTTTTTCAAACAAAATTTTCTGTTCTATTTTTTTCATGATACAACATTCAAAAATACACACAACCCTTAATTTTCGCTCCTCTACGATCAACCCCTATTTTTTATTTGTTAATTATAAACTTCATTTTTTTTGGCGAAATGTTTATTTTTATTTTGTCATGAAAAGATTCATATTACTCTCAATTTTTTACCCTACTACGATCAACCCCTATTTTTCCACAGCGAATTTAATTTTTTTTATTTTATCCATAGATCTGCAATAGGGTTGCAAGATGGCAATCGAAAATAACAATAGTTGGTCTGAGAATAGTTCGTAATATATTTTTCATACCCCAAAGTGTTAGGGTACCCCAAACATTTTCATAAATTTTTTGGACAAAATTTTTTATTTCTTCATTCTTCTATCAACAACCCGTATTTGTTAATAGTCATTTTAATAATTTAAACAACGTTTGCCGGGTCAGATAGATTGATAGATAAATATAATGATAGATAGATAGAAAGATAGATAACTTTCTAGATAGATAGATAGAGATACATCGGCAGATAGATGAATAGACAAAAAGATAGATAGATAAAAATAATTTATATGGCAGAACAACGTTTGCTGGGCCAGCTAATATATATATATATATATATATATATATATATATATATATATATATATATATATATATATATATATATATATATATTACATCATTATTATTACTACTAACTTCTTTGTTCACTCATACTTTCAAGTGCTCCATTTGATGAATTTATCGTCATATAAACACGCGTAGGATTGAGATATAAAGTCAGTGATTTTATGAGTTATTCTTCTTTTTGTTAATTCGCAAGACCTCTCATATTTAGAGGCATTTATGTTGCAATTTGTTGTACCGGGAGGAGACTGTTCATTAATATTGTTATTTATTTTCCACATGGTAGTTCTACCGGAACCGTTATAGCTGAAGTGCAATTAGACGCCTCGAGTGAAATATTATTATGCGGGAATCTTGTGCATTCCGATGATCTATAGTGCTTTTATTGGTGCTGCTTCTCTGCTACAACATGTGGTGATCTCGAGTTCGGATCATGTTTATTACCAGTAATTGTATCATCCTTGCTATGCTGAAGATTGTTTTAAATTTTAATAGTTCGAATTTCCTTGACCATTGTGGACTGAAAATCGTATGGCGAATGGAACCCTAAAGATATCCAAAGTTTATGATTTTTGAAATATAAAGCTACAATAATATATTGTATATATATATATATATATATATATATATATATATATATATATATATATTGTTAACGGAGAAAAGTATACAGTCGAGCATCTCAAGAATCAAGATAATTCAGATAATAACCTCCCGACTTTGAACGACCAAAACAGAGACTTTTATCCCCGATCTGGCAGAAATCCTGAATTGGGGACAAGTGCACCGAATAGTCCGGCCCCTATAGCACGATACAAGGAAATGCTAACTGAGCACGAACATTTGTCAATGGTAGAGGATTCGAGACTTAACCAGGAGATTTCGTCGATCAATCAGGTACTGCATAAGGCAAAAGGTTGGAAGGATCTGGGTAGAACGCGATCGCAGTCTTCGGGAAGTGCCAAAGGGGAACAGGGAATAGGCAACCTTGAGACGAAGATAAACTGAGGTGGCTGAGAGACGATTAGTTAAGTTTTCTTTTTTCTTTCTATATTTCATTATTTATCTGTTTTATTCTCTATTTCATTGTTTATTTGTTTCATTTTTGATTTTTTCATTCGATTAATTACTTCTGATTTTTTTCTTTTTTTCTTCTCCTCATTTTAATATGGATCAATTTTTGAGAGATTTTGAGGTGGAAATACATCAATCTAGATATTTGGATCAATTGGGTGATTTAAATAATTACGATGTGGCAAAAAAATTCAAGCTATTACATAACAATATTAGAAGTATAGAGAAAAATTTTGAAGAATTTAAAATACTATTAAGAACATACCCTGAGAACTTTCATGTTATTGTCTTGACAGAAACGTTCACGATATCAGATCTGGATCCTTTTAAAATCAGAGGATACACTTGTTTATACAACAATGGAACTTATAACAGGAATGACGGTGTTATTATATATATTCGAGATGATCTACAGTACAGTCAAAAAATAGTATTTATTGGAGGGATAAAAGTTTTAGAATTAGATATAGAAATCGCAGAAAAAACAATCAAAGTAACAGGAATTTATCGTTCACCACAAGTGTGCCAGAAAAATTTTAATAGAGATTTATTGGAATACATTGAAAAAACACAAAAATACAATTACCATGTTGTTGTGGGTGACATGAACATTAACCTATTGTCAAACAGTGAACTTGTTGAAGAGTATAAAAATTTATTCAGTTCTTTCGGATATAGTTCTTACATTAATGAAGTAACCAGACCTTCAAGTAGTAGTTGTTTAGACCATTTCTTTCTTAGACGCCGAAGTCCCACTGAAGATAAAAATAATTCTTTCATTCTTCGTTCAGATATAACCGATCACTATGCAATAATATTATGTCTAGATATTGAAAAAATGCAGATGGAAAAAGCTCACAGATACAAAAGTTATGTTGATTATAGAAGAATGAAAAATGACCTTAGGAAAATAAATTGGGGAGATATGATTAAGGGAAAAAATGTAAATTCTTTTGCCGAAGCTTTTATTGGTTCAATAGCTCATTATACGGAAGAAAACACAACACGGATAAAGTTAACATATAGAAAATATGGGAAAAATGACTGGATTACGCCGGGCCTTCTGAAGGCTATAAATAAAAAAAATAACCTATACAAAAATATAATTAAAGACCCTTTCAACATGAGGTTGAGGCAGCAATATGCAAAGTACCGAAACGTGTTGCAAAAGTTGATAAAAGCTGCAAAGAAAAATCACATAAACAAATTTGTCACAACGAATACTTCGAAGGTAAGATCTCTCTGGTCTTATGTTGATGATCTCTGTGGAAGATCTAGGCCTGAAACAAAGATAGATTCGGTTAAAACTACTGATGGACAAGTAGTAACATCGAAAAGAGAAATGGTGGAGGAATTCGGGAGATATTTTTGTGAGATAGGAAAGCGACTGGCAGACAATATAGATGAAGTTTCAGAAAAGGAAGAAGGAGAACGTCATTGCGACAAAACATTTTTTCTGTTTCCCACTTCTGTAAATGAAGTGAGAGAAATGATAGGAAAACTGAAAAACGGTGGAGCTCCGGGAAATGACGGTATCAGGACTGAACTCCTAAAAAATATCCAAGATGAAATAGTAGAACCTATTATGTTGCTGGCCAATCTATGTTTTGAGACTGCTGAATTTCCGAACATCTTCAAAGTGGGCGTCATCAAACCTCTGTTCAAATCGGGAGATAAAACCACTTTATCGAATTATAGGCCGATTTGCTTAACAACTAATCTGTCTAAAATAATAGAGAAATTAATAAAAGTCCGAATTGTTAACTTTCTGAACAAAAATAATATTTTATCTGAAAATCAGTATGGTTTCAGGACGGGCAAATCTACAGAGGATGCAATTAAAAAACTTGTGGAGAGAATATACGGATGGATGGATGGAAGCAAGGTGGGTCTGTGCGTATTTATAGACCTTGCGAAGGCCTTCGACACCGTATCGCATAAAAAACTATTACGAAAACTTTACCTCAATGGCTTTCGGGGTAAAACATACAAACTGATGAAAAACTACTTATCAGATAGGACCCAATTTGTGAAAATAGAGGAGCATTCAAGCGAAGATAGAACTGTTGAATATGGGGTACCACAGGGTACAGTATTGGGACCTGTTCTATTCAATATATATGTGAACAGCCTGTTGTTAATGGAAAAAAAGGGTACGATTATCAGTTTTGCAGATGACACTGTAATAATGTACGAGAGTAGTACTTGGGGAATGCTAAAACTAGAAGCAGAGAGAGATCTTTATAGTTTAAAGCAGTGGTTCGGAGAGAATAAACTCACAATAAATTTACTGAAAACCAAATATTTACCGTTTGCCGCTTACGAATCAGGACTTCCACATATGGGCAACCTAGAAGTTGATAGCGAAACATCAATCCCTGAAGCCGAGCACATAAAATATCTAGGCATTACAATTGATCGACACCTGAAGTGGGATAAACATATAGATAATTTAGTGACCAAACTGAGGTTTTTTACTCACCAAATTCAAAATCCTCAGAGAATACTTAGATCCCACAAGCTTGAATATGATTTACTCAGCACTATGTCAGTCCCAAATAAGATATGGTATAATCGGTTGGGGCGGAGCATATAGTTGTCATATGAGGCGGGTTGAGGTAATCCAAAAATGGTTGCTCCGTGTGATCTACGGAAAACCTCTCCTGTTTCCGTCAGATGATTTATTTGCTGTTTCCAAAGTTATGAATTCCCAACAACTATTTGTGCTGCAGATATTACTTGGCGTGAGCACACGGAAAATTCAACTCAGAAAAGCTGAATATGAATATGAAACGCGTAACAAGATGAGTAAATACCTCACACCTAGAGCAGAAAAACGCATTGGCCAGAGAAGCTTCATCTATCTGGCCCCACGTATATATGCCGCAGTGCCTAAAGACCTGAGGAATATAGTTAATCTGAATGTGAAGAAGAAAAAACTAAAAAGTTGGGTGATTGAAAAGGGAAGGAGATATTTCAATTCAATAATAAATCCCTAATGATACCATCCTCAAAAGATTTTGAACTTTTTTTGTGTTTACATGTTATTTTGCTTTGTGTCCCAAGAATTTATAAATTAATTTGAATACCGGCTACTGTATTATATTTTGTTTAGTTTAAAATCACGTACAGGCTCACGCCTCTGTGATTACTGTTTATACCTGTAACTTCACAGAATAAACCATATTATTATTATTATTATTATTATTATTATATATATATATATATATATATATATATATATATATATATATATATATATATATATATATATATATATATATATATATTGTTGATTCAAGTGTTGTTTGTACAAGTGAAAAATTAGTTTAATGAAAATGTGCCAATTATTTAAAAAAATACGTCATTCAACAATGAATATTCTCCTAGATAAATGAATTACGGCATATGCTGAGATGTATCGTAAATTGAGTCTGAAGACATATTATTGGTCTTTACTTACTTGATGTCTCATTAAGAACTATTATTATGTTATTTTGTTCTTGGCAGCAGATGAAATTTTGAATATCCAGCGTTCCAACGCTGGATTTTTTATTGTTTTTGAAGAAACCAAAAATTATTCATCTGCCCCATGCCCCATGTGGCTTCTAAGTGCATAATGGTATTGGATAATTCTGAGAAAGACCTTCCTAATTTTTTGCCACACTCTGTGGTTCGATTTATTCTTGGGGCAAGAGAGCACCCCAAAAAAAAAATTCCAGTGGCTCACGATTTTGTCCCTGCCTTCGACGAAATGCATCAGGATGATGGTAGTTTGTGATGAAGTTTTTGATATCGTTAGATTGGGCATGGCGTTTAGATGGACGTAAATTGGTGAGCTTGACCGATAGGCCACTTGTGTCAACACTAGGTTCTAAAAATTCACCTTTACGGGTAATTTGCAGGAAAATTATTTTTTTCTATCAGAATAAAACCTAGAGGCCTGGAACTTGGCCATATAAGTTCCTCATATTTTATTCTACAATCCATGTGAGAGATGTGCCCATCTAAAGTGGTGACATCCTGGTCAAACCGGCTGTTGAAAATTAGTCATTTTGTCAGAATTTCTCCCAAATAAAATTATTCTTGAGAGAGTATGATGGATTTTGAGTGAGAATTGTCAAGGGGCATGCAACATCGCTAAGGGGTGTGAAACTATGTCATGGGATAGGTATGTGATTTGAACCATAGCTTATGGATGTATGAGTTCGTGATTGGATGCCGAGAACGATGAAGCACATCCAAATACCATCCAGATCTTTTTTTTGCCATTTATAACTGGACTTGGATTTGTACAAAAAGAAAACAGCTAAGAAAAGGATCCAAATTTGAATTAAGAAACCTTAATGTGGATGTGGATCCCGCATCAGAATCTGCCTTATGCATCATCTATTTCTTTCATAATATTGTTATATTGATTAAGTCACTTTTTTATACGATGTGTGTTTTGAACACATTGAGGCTTTTATAAGATCGAGACTCATCTTGAGACTAATTATTTATTTTTCTCTCGAGTTCTGTCTATCGAAAGTTACGCCTGTCTTAGTTTCATCTGAATGTTTTGTGGGTCTAGCGTGCTCTGAATACATATTCATAAGCATAATATTTATTCTGAAACTAAAATGTTCGATATTTTTTCAACAATATGAACTTAGTAACAATAAAATTCAAATATGTTTTACCTGTGTCTTATGGTAACCAATTATGATGCATTTAACATTCGTTATCAAAAGATGTGGGTTCGAGTCCCACCTTGCTCTTGGGTGTTGTTTATGTCCGGAATTTAGTGGTTCTATTTATAAAGATAAATTGTTGGGTAATGTACATCGTTTACAAGCCCATTGGCCGTTCGGAACCGGCGTTAAACTGTAGGTCCCTCGAAATAAAATAAAAAATATATTCGTAATTCCATAACTGTGAGACGATCTTCCGTTTGAAGAACTTCAAACTAAAATCCAAATTTTAATGGAAATTTGTAGGAAATAAATCATTTGTGACACACGCCTTGTGGAGCAGAAGTAGAGTAACCATCTGTGAAGCAGGTGTGCTATGTTCGAATCCTGGGTTAGGTATGGATATTTGTGAATATCTCTGAGTTTCAGTGGTTCAAAAAATTAAATAGTTGGGTAATGTACATTGTTTACAAGCCCATTGGCTATCCGAACCGGCGTTAAACTGCAGGTCCCTAGTGAGATTTAAAAAATTCATTTTTTTTTTAACTCGAGGGACCTACAGTTTAACGCCGGTTCCGAACGGCCAATGGGCTTGTAAACGATGTACATTACCCAACAATTTATCATCATAAATAAACCACTAAATTCCGGACATACACAACACCCAAGAGCGAGGTGGGACTCGAACCCACAATCCTCGGTTTACAAACGGTATAAGGCGGTTCACCTTACCGCTGGTCTACCGAGGCCTCAAAAATTCATTTGTGCAATACCTAAATATATCGTATTTTGATTGTCGAGTAGTGTATCATTGCGAAAAAAGCTCCTTTCGTGATCAACGATAGCAGTAACCGTTAATTACACTTATAATCTCACTTTGCTCTCAATCATTATCGAAATCAACACAATTATCTGGATCTCCAGAAAATAACAAACTTCAAAAATGCTGTCGTCAATAATGCATGTTTGTTCAATTTGCCACCAAGTGAAAATGACATATTGATGACCATATTTTACCAAACAAAATCATAGCCATGGTGATCTGATTACAATATTTTTCGTTCCGAAGCACGGCAATAAACAACCACAACCTATAATTCGCTTGTGGTAGATGTCATTGAACAAGATTGAAACGGAATGAGAAAAGAAAACCAGTCCGAATCACGTCCAAGAAATCTTGCGTATAACACGTTTACTCGCTCTTTGTCGTGAATTCAAGAGCAACTCTTTGATATTCTGAGAAAACAACAAAATGTTCTTATACAAATGATATGTGTTGACATACCTTATTCAACAATCAATTCATGAAAAATATACAAGTTGACCATAGTCAACTTCATATATTGTATAAATATAAAGTGAACAAGGAATATTCTTCAATAATTTAAAAATTATCAAACAACTTTCCAAGGGAGCTGGTTATAATATATTCCGCGCGCTCTCTTGAGTATGTCCAGAGTTTTTAAAACACTATCAACTAATTCCTAAAGTTAGGCAATGAGTACTTAAATCGGATTTAGGAATTCCTAAGTAGGTACAATTTGCGTTTCACCACGCGTTAACCCTTTCCGGCCCAAATTATTTTTTTGTGGAAAAAATATTATGTATAGTTTGATAATGGTTTATTAGAGATATTCGAAGAAAATGAAACAAATTTCAAGATAAAAAAACACAAGGATTATCCTGCAGGATGTGGTCACTCCACATAACCAGTAGGAACATATAACCAAATAATATAACCTATTTTGCGTAATTTAACATGAAACAGTTTTTGTCATGTTTCAAACACAATTCTACTTTGCACGCTGAACATTTCTTACAAATCATACAAGTCATCTGCAGGAAGATTTTCTAAATATTCAGTTATTGAGTTCCCAACCCTCCCGGATTGCCCGGATGACTCCGGTAATAATGGTCAACCTCCCGACTTCCCGGGGTGACTAATTTCCCCAGTTTTTTCAAAATTATACGCAACCGCGCTCTACTAATCAAACTTCGATTTTTAATGATTATGATTTTGTGGTAAAAAAACTGTCAAATATTAGAGGCAGAGTATATATAAATTAAAAATAAATAAATGATTGACATTTTCTTCAACCCCCTCCCTACTAAACTCCTTAAAAAAATCTCCCGGGTTGGTCCTTGTTGAAAATTGGCAAGCTTATTCAGTAGGTAGGTACTCCAAACTTGCTTCCTCAGAACTAAAATAAGATAACACGATTACGGAAGTGCCCAGTGGTCACTTCAGGAGACCCCAACAAAATTAGTAATTTCGAAAGAAAGGAAACATTTACGTTCAATATATTCATGAAAATGCATAAGTAAGATATAAGTAAATAACTTTGGAGCCATTTTTCCACCATTCATAAATAAAAATAACAAATTCACACAGTTTCAGCAGATCCTCTGAGTAGTGCCCAACTATAGTAAACAAATGCATGTTATACGCGCTTCGACATATTTCGGTCTGTCTTCGATGAACACGTCAAATTTTGCTATGTTAAGACAACCCACAAAACACACTGGTATACTGAAATAGCCAACGAGCAGTTTTACTCATGACTAACAAACTGTGGTCTTCCTAGCTAACCAGTTGCCCTGAAAGGGTTAAGTAAAGCCTAAAGACGATAGGAAATACCTAACGTTAGGTCTGCATAGAGTATTTAGGAAATGCTTAACCTCAAATTGATATAATAAAATGATTATATTTCTATCATTTTTTCCCTGTTTTCCTATTATTCTTACCTAGTTTTAAATGGAAGGAAGGTATTTTTTTGTGTGAATTGTCGTGAAAGTGTATTTTTCTTCAAATAAAATGGAACACGTGATACCTCAGATAAATTAATATTTTCTTTTCTTGTGTCTATTAAAATTATCAACAGAATTAATTTGCTTTCATGAATAGAACTTATGCATTCTTCATTCGTAGATAAACTATATATATATATATATATATATATATATATATATATATATATATATATATATATATATATATATATATATATATATATATATATATATATATATATATATATATATATATATATATAAATCCACGCCATCAGTTCTGCAGGCCAAAGTTTTTACCAACTTGAGAGAATAAAAAATAACTAGGTATAAGATAATAATTATTATTGTTGATTGAAATAAGGAATCCATGACAATAATAGAATATAACCAGATACAAACACTTTCATAGTTTGAGAACTGCAAGCAAACATTTTTGAAATAAATGTGCCTTGTTACTGGTAAATAGGCGTACCGGGATAGGAAAAACAGTTTTTTTTGGTAACATAAACTTACAAGTTTAAATTTTCATATTCGAGTTCACCCCCAATTTTCCCTGAGACTGTGGCTTGTGGGTATTACCTGAAGTTTTCAAAAAAAGGGAAATTTATCCAACGTCCAAGTCGTCGTTATAGATATCAAAAAACTTGTCATCAAACATTTCAAACACAAATTTGAATTTAGGCCTGAAAAAATTACTATTTAAAATTTTTAAGAAAAGAAACGGTTTTTTTGGGGGTTTAATGTATGCAGAGTTTAAGACGGCTTAAACGCCGTTTATATTTTGGTACAAGCGAAAAAGTCCGCCCAAGCTCGGCTTACCATCAAACTTAGTTCAATAATATTCGGTGAAAGAGCCTAAGAAAGAGTTAATTTCCTATCACAAGGAAGTTTAATGACTCAATGCTATTGTTGATAATGTTTTTAATTAATTTTCATTTTGGTTATAAAAAGCAATTTATATAACGCCGATCCAAAATGTTCACTTCTAAACGTAGTGACTATACATCCATCATCGCCGGCTTGATACTATACTTTACGAGTGTAATCATTCGGTATGACCAGACAGGTTGAAGGTGCAGGTAGAGAATGACACTTAGCAATAGTTGGCTGAGTTTCTGTTTCGGATCGTGATGGTGGTATCGTCGAGACTACGATATAGCACTATAGATTGGTATGAAATATAATGCGCTTTGGTATGTTGGTATTGCTCTAAGCTACCCGGGTCAAAAAGGAGAATCGACATTGAGATATATCTTCGATTTTTGCGAATGTACTTACAATAAATGTAGGTATCTGAAATAATTGCGTAATTGTCTGTTTGATTATTATGAAAAATCTGCAAAGGCTGTAGAAGTGTGTTGAAATCCACTAACTCAATTCACATGTAAATGTTCAACCACTCTTGCAGGGGCCTACAGGTCCACAAAATTTTAAAACTCGGAAAAAAACATAAAATTTCAAAATAAAAGTGGCAGCGGCGAGTAAGTCAGCCCTCTAACTCAAGTTAGGAAAGCTGTACAGGTAGGAAAAGCATTCAGAAACCTTCCCTGTATCTACTACATTGCTCTAGAAAGCTGAATTTCTCATCTATTGCGGCTGCCTTCCATTTTCCTCTAATTTTAAAGAGATCGATTAGTACAGCGGTTCTCAACGTTTTTTCGTCGCGTACCCCTGGAAAATATATTTTCACTAATTGTTCCCCCTATGATAGAATCCTTACATATCCTAGTTCCTACTACCATAAGAAAAATGAATTTTAATAGTTCTTATTTGATATAACAATAAAACGCACATAAATAACTGTGACATCTACTGTATTAAATTGTTTCAAAATACACACAATGGAAACCACCTTTCAAAATTACATAGCATATTCAAATGTCTTTTAATTTTGTTCATTATCAAAACAAGGAGTTGTTTTCTGAAACTAATGGGAGCTCTGGCCTTGGTTTTCCTCACTCAGCTTCTTGAAGTCTGATGAGTACAAGTCCTGGGCAGCATCCAGTTTGTTTCTATACTTGATTTTTATGAATGTGTACGAGGAAAACAGTTGTTCTACATACAAAGACAATCTATGGAAACTGAAACAAAAACTTGATTGCTAGGTCAGACAGACATTGGTATTCAGTGGTAATATCTAACCAAAACTTGATGAGAGTCTTTTAAAATCGGATTTTAACGTACTGTCAGTAGAAAGATCAATTAGTGTTTCTTTTTTGCAATACTCAATTATCGCTCTTTAAGTCATGCTTCTTGTCGGTAGTTGCTAAATTGGAAGAAATATTTTATTTATGGAGTTTCGCCATTGTACTATCTTTTCGCGCTTGGCGAACCCCTAGGGGTCCTCGTGTCCCAGGTTGAGAACCTATGGATTAGTGTTTAAACCGAGCAAGTTGGCTCTGATTGTTTGGCCCGCTGACTAGCTAGCATTCGGAAGGTTCCCGTGTCGATGCAATGAGTTTATCTCAGAGGTTTCCTATGGCGTAGGTAAGTCACTGCTTGCAAAGTTTCAAAGGTGAATTGCTGGACAAGTTTCATCCTCTGAACCATAAATTATTTTATCCTCTATTCCGTAAATTATCTTGCCTCACGCGTCTTTAATTCACTTTTACTTACAAGTACAAGTGTATCCTCTACTCTGGATGACGGAGTTGCTTTCCATATCTCACGCAGCCCGCCTTCACACATACTTGAGGATGGAATGTAACACGTGTCCTTTGTTTTAATTTTTAATGTATAATCAGAGAGCCTTATCTGTCCATTGAATCATATTTTTTGTTCTTGCAAGAATTCAATTTTGAAAAAAAATTATGTATTGATTGTTCAATTATTGTCCTCTGCTCTTTTATTTGTTTGGATGTATAAATCTCAATAAAATGTTGATACTAACAAACGTAGTGATAAAATTATCACCTAGTTTATTGTATCTCGATTTTCCCGATAAACTCAAACTATTTCACTGTTGATATTTTTCCCAAATATCGTCCAAATTATTTTCACTTTTAATATTGACACTTTCGCGATATTTGTAAAATGAGATATCAAACAAAGGGGTGAAACCACGTTGTGAAATATTGGTGGAATAATATCATAATAGATTTAAGATTCAGGAGCAAATTATAATATTGTGAACAAAAACTAAATTTGAATTTACTACGTTTATTATCACAAAAATATTTTGAAAAATATAATACTGCGATTGCAGTTTCGGTCACTAGACCATCATCGAGCAGATTGAGTTAAGAAATTTCCTCTTAACTCTTAACTCAATCTTCCCGATGATGGTCTAGTGACCGAAATTGCAATCGCAGTATTATATTTTTCAAAATATTTTTGTTATAATAAACGTAGTAAATTCAAATTTAGTTTTTATTCATTATGTTAAATTATCACGTAGTAACGACGGATTCCATCAACTATTTATAATATTGTGTTGGTATATTTTGATTTAATACCCGGATATCGCTCAATGCAGCGTTTCTCTATTTTCATATTTGGTGTTTCATTTCCTTTTTTTTTGAATAAAGATGTAGTTATATAAGATACACGAGGATACCCCAATATGCACACAATGTTGCCATTTGTCGATTTCAGACGGAAAAAACTAATTAAATTTTATTGTTTCTCTTTCTTAACAAGTACTTGAACTAGCAGTTTTCAGTTTATGAATCGCTGGCTCGATGAATGAGATTTTCTTTACAATATTCCATCATTATCTACGTGGAGCAAAAATGTTCCGTAATTCATTTTACGTAGCAAAGGTGACGAATCATTACGCACTAGCAACGAAATTGTGATAATAAAAATTTCAACATTGTTGTTTCTCTGATATGAATGGCTGTGGATACCACCCATAAAGTTTGTTCATCGATTGTTAATGTGTTAACATTGATACATCGCCGTCCCGTCGGCTGTGTTGGATACGGAACGTAAACAAAATCATTCTGAAATAAAAGCAAAGTGATGGGAGTTTATCAGGTTCATTCTTAACGCACATGAAAGCTGTTATTTTCAGGTCATGACCTGATAATTGTGCATGTTAGGTATGTTGTAGTATGCTTCTTGATAAATGGATTGTTTAATGGGCGGTATCTTTTACTTTGACATTGACTTGTTTAAAATTATATCTAGAATGTCAAACATTCAGCAACCAGAGAGATGTAGGTCTTTAAATATTGGAATAGTATATTGTATAATTAGTGGGAAAAGCATAATATTCCCAAACGACTGTGATAATTACCAGACGAGGAGCGTAGCGACGAGTCTGGTAACACAGGAGTTTGGGAATATGCTTTTCCCACGAATTATACATACTATTTTTTCTCCGATCGTTGATTTACATTTAAAAAATTAATTAATTAAAAAATATTTCATCCAAGATGTAATCAAGTAAGTTTAAATAGGTTTCTCTATGTTCATATTGAAATATAGAAGTAGTAACCATGGAAATTACTCTGTTATGACAAAAGTAAAATAATTTTAAAGCTGGTTTTGTTTGATTCGTTGTATTTTACAAGGAATTAAAAAAGAATTAGTAAACATGAACACTGATAGTGATTATTTGTTGTCTTGCACGGCTCCTGAACTAGTAGAAGCCGCGAACGTGGCTTCACTTAATTTACTTCTGGCGAAATCCAGAGAGAAGTATGAACTTGCGTACCAACGCTTCATGAATTTTTGTAGAAAAAACAACAGTGTCTGTTAAAAATAATATTAATATTGCCCAGTACCAAAAACTGAGAGCAGTTTTAAAACGTCAAGCTACAGGATACAAAAAATGTAAATATTAACTACAATTATAAAAATTAAAACCATACTTTGTTTCATTTTAATGTAATAATCCATTTGTTACATTACCGCACGCTACAGCAGTGCGTTAAGAATATTACCGCACTGTTATTTTCTAATTGCTTAGCAACTGACCACTATTCTGGAATGTTGAGCTTTTCGCATAGAAAACAGGTCAAAATAGTGTCACTTTTCCCACGATCGGAGAAAAACTTATATACTATTAATAATTCTTCTGAGAAGTAGGCACGGTTATCACTAAAAATGTATCAAACCAGAACCGGAACGAACTTCTTTAACATTTTTTCAGTCCTCTGATAGTTTAGAAGAGAAAAAGAGTGCCGAATATATTATGCAGCCCACTCTTAACGAAAATTAATATAATAATTTCAATAAATATATGGATATTTGTTTCGATTGGTGATCCTACTTGACCAAGAGGAAGCTATCTATCGCTGTAATGTCTTCGCATGTTATTGGCGAATTATGAGGTGGTTATGAAGGGTTCGATGTCATTGCCAACTCGGTCCATGGAGGGTGAACTACTGAAGAGCGAAACAGTCTGTCTAATGTTTCCATTATGGGAAGCACGGGTCCCGAGGTTTCTAATACTTTCGCTTGAAGAATGGGTGGGAATACCATGTCTTCGCAGCTCATTAAACTATGTCTACTGGGTTTATTTTATCAAACTCGTAATTATTCAAATTGATTTCCTAGTGAATTATTATTTCAAAAATTATTCCAGAACTGAAAAAGTGAGTTTTTTCGGAAAATTTTCTGTCCTTCAAATTGTGTGTGAATTGTGTATTTTAACTAGTAGATAATTCCTCATCACTGGTACTGTTCAACAAAGTCGTCGTTTTTCTTACTCAAATGGCCTGGTACTGCTAGAGAGAGACAATGATATATATATATATATATATATATATATATATATATATATATATATATATATATATATATATATATTTTTTTTTTTTTTCGGGTACATATTGGCATGTATTGTGGTGGAGGTGTATGGACAATTTTTCTAACCGTTTGCCAAATATTTGGAACTCAATTGTGAACGATTGGTATATCCGAAATTAAGCCTTTCAGGTTTTATTCGATGATATATGATGCTAAGAAACCACGTGGTTCAGAATTTTTGCATCCCCAAAGTTGTGATAGGGTTAAAAATTTTTACGTGAATGAGTTCACTGAATTTGTTCGTAGATTATGTTGATGCTAAGGAAATGCTTTTTGACTGTATCAACTTTCATTTCTTATTAATGTCATCTAGATAATTCTTTTTTTTTTCGTGGTTTTTGAGGTTTTGCAGATTGAGTTAGAGGTTTGAACTTGTTAACTTGAATGTGTTGATGTTGATGTACCTACTAACTATCCTTTGAGGTTTCAACTCTTTTTGTTAATCGCCGCCATTTCAAGATAAAGTTTTCATATTTTTTGTAGGTACACGCGATGAACTCCGCGGTAAGGTAAACCAGCATAATTTTTTCCGCTTAGTTCTCATTCCGCGTATCTTCCTTCTGATGGGAAAAGAAGACCATAGGGGAGCCTCTACTACACGCGCGTTTTTTTTTGTACAATTGGTGTGAAATTAGTTATGGGGCCGTATTACGTAACGCAATTTTTGAAGATTTTTGACCCTCCCTCCCCCCTATGTAACGCTCCGTAACGTTTTCATGAACCCCTCCTCCCCCCCTATAAACGTTACGTAACACCCAAGTGACCATTTTTACCTAAAAGTCACAAATATGTTGCGCAAAGTACCGGAAAGTTGCTAAAATACCGTTTTTATTGTTTTAATCGTGTTTTCGTTAATAATAAACAAAACAAGAGATTTTTATTTAATAAATAATCATACATAATGTGACTTAGCCCTGTCGTTGCATACATTTTTAGCTAACTTCATCCACCATTATTTTTCTCATGCATTATTCAATTTTCGCTTATTAGCAGGTTTGCAGGTTTTCACTTTGAAAACCTGCTTATTGAAATGGGTGCGATTAGCAAAGTAGGACCTAGGCCCAAGATAGTTTTTGGTTTCATGACATTTCAGGATGCTTGGCATCAAAAACCCAATTTCAAAAGTCTCTCTTTCTCTACATATGTATATAATATATATATATATATATATATATATATATATATATATATATATATATATATATATATTTATATATATATATATATATATATATATATATATATTATATATATTTATATATATTTATATATATATATATATATATATATATATAATATATATATATATGTATATATATATATATATATATATAAATATATATGTATATATATATATATATATATATATATATATATATATATATATATATATATATATATATATATATATATATATGTATATATATATATATATATATATATATATATATATATATATATATATATATATATATATATATATATATATATATATATATATATATATATATATATATATATATGTTCGTATGTATGTAGGTAGATAGTTTCGTAGTTTCGCTCCTGTGTATTACGTGTTTAAAACACTTAATGAAAACTGGCAACGGAAACAAATATAAATGACGAATAATACAGTCGAGGTATTCCCCATAAAACATAAACGGATAGAGTTGCCAACTTGGGACAACAAAATAAAACTGACTTACAATACAATCGAGGGATTCCCCGTAAAAAATAAACGAAAAGAGTTAACAACTTCGGAGATTCAAATTCTCTAGTTTTTTATTTCAATAAAAATCAATGTTACGTAGCGCGTTGTTCGAACCCCCCTCTCGCCCCTGTAACGCATCGTAACGTTTAACAAGACCCCCCCTCCCCCCAAATTGCGTTACGTAATACTTGAACGCCCCCTATGTCAATATTTTAATAAATGTGAGTTAATTCAAAGTGACAATTTGAATTGTTCGCAGATAGAAAGCAGCTACCTACTTCCTTTCTTACTGCTACTACTTTGATATTGACATTGTATAATTGATTAGAGGGTTACTGAAAAAAAAATTCTAAATATCCAATCTAATTTTTTCTTCGGAACCTTTGAATGCCGTTTAACGGTGTTGCAGAACATGCTTGAATTTTTCGAAATTAATATTGTAGGTAGTTCTGAAATAGATACTAATTTTAAAGGGAAAAACTTTTTTTGTGCTCAATCACCCTTTGGAAGACAGCGACTAATCATTTTGAAAAGAAATAATTTTTGGTAAGTCTATAGACAATATTTTAATGGTAGGGAAAACGTTTCAGCCACAGAGTTGACTCATATCGGTTTAACCTTTACCGAACACTATATTTTTTGGGGTAAATGCGGTGATTCAGTGTGGTATAATATATGAAAGTTTTATTGAAGTTGTGAAACGTCCTGCTTATCAGATACGTCTACAACACTGTGATAAGCGTGAGGGACTACCATATTATCATTTATACTTCCCTTACCGTGTATTTCACACTTTCCCATCGTGGCATTTGTTGCCCGGAGAGATTCCTCCGAACCCGCTGTATATCCACAGCCTTTTCTGGTCCGAAATTAATTTACACAACCAGTTCTGTGAAGCGAGGCAGCGTCAGGCTCTTTGTTTTAAGTTGGACCGTGTTTTGTTCTCTACGGATTAAAACGGCTCTTGTTTATTATTTCCCAGTAGGACCGCCCAAGTTACAGATATGATAATACTCGTTACGGAAAGCAATATTTCACTGGTTGATTGGAGCGCGCAACCACGTGGTGGCGTCTCTTTCTGTTGTGCGGGTGGCATATCGCCTTGTTTCGGGTACCGGCTCTCTTGGTGATACTTGGGCGGCGTTGTCACATTTACGGATGCTACTTGGATCTCAAAAAACATCCAAAACATGATATAATTTTAAATCATCGAGAATCGATTTACACGTTCGTGGCAATAAAATGAAGTAAACTAGGACATTTAGTTGAAACTAATCGAAGAAACCTCCTAGCGGAGCTGGTTATACGAGTTCACGAAACATCAAAATATTCCCATATACCTTCAGATGGTAAATGTTTGAAATATTAAGTTGTTTATCACAATCAACGGAAATGATATACAGGCTGTTTCGCCCTTATTTGGGGCTCATCAGTATAACAATGGCATGTAAATATGTCACAGCGCCACCCGTCGGAATCAAATGAACCACATCTTACAGATAGAATAAACATTTCGGCAACGAGAACTCGTACGTCCTGACATCCGAAAGGGGTTACTGCATTCGCTAAGCTAGAGTAATATTTCTAACATTTACCATCTGAAGGTACATGGGGATATTTCGATGTTTCGTGAACTCGTATAACCAGCTCCGATAGGTGGTTTGTTTGATTAGTTTCAAATAAAGGTTGAAGTTTACTTCATTATATATATATATATATATATATATATATATATATATATATATATATATATATATAATATGTATATAAATATTTAATTATGTGTATATTGAATAATAAAAATTGTCAACATGTTTGAGTAACACATACTCAAGAGTGAAACAGAAGACAACAGAGCAAGCTCTTTTAAAGGATTAATTCTAGCAGCTGTGAGGAATCAACAATTGTAGATTTGCTTTAATGGAAAATACGTTCCAAACTTTCTAACAGGTGGAGAATGGATTTTTCGATGACCGTGAGGGAAAATTGACAATTGTTCTGAACTCTAGGACTATTGATATGAGTTTCTATTGACTCCTGCAAATTAAAAGTTGACGTTCAAAATATTTATCGTTTGCATTGGTATATAAATTACGCACTTAACTAAGCAAAAGAGTTGCATGAGACGTGATACAATATAGGTCCATTGCCGAGAAGAATGTTTTTTTTTATGCACATACTAAACCATACTAGGTATACTTGAAAGAAATTTAATGTTATTTTCGGCTATGAATCTGAATCATTTGTTATTTTTATGTACAAGTATTCAAAATATATGGCAGATTTATCAAAAAGTTTAAGTCTGACATTATACATATTGGACTTATATATCCGTCCTTCTCATTCTTTTTCAAAACCCGACAACTACGCATCGGTGGTGCAACACGTCCCGTCCAGGCCTGTTATACTAAGCAGCTCGAAAACATCCGCCGACATCGGCATAACTCATCAGCCTCTCAATCTGACTAATCAACACAGACTGGTGATTATCGCAGAGCGCTGCTCCCGCTCACAACACGGACTCGTTGTACCTAAGCTTGGGTACTAGACTGTTTAGGAACTTTGCCTTGATTAGAGACTTCACGTGGTTGATGATAGTACCACATATTATAATTGGTGCCGATAATCTCACCAAAATGTCCACAAGAAATTGTTGTTATTCTTAATTGGTTCCTTTGATAAGATTCAAACTGGAATTATTGACGCTAAGAAGTGAAGATTTATTTTGAATCAACAAAAAAATATACATTGGTTGTTGCAATTATGTGAAATTTTCTGTATTAATAGTGAATATATATATATATATATATATATATATATATATATATATATATATATATATATATATATATATATATATATATATATATAATCTCTTGATAATTATTAGCAATAACAGGCTGGTTGAATCTTAAAAAACTCGATTTTATTAAAGAGTTGACGTTTTACTTCGATATTCTTAATTGAAATTTCTTTGACATTTATTGATGTGAAAAAATTGAAAAAATAAGGCTGCTTTGTCTTGCTAGTTATTTATTATATACTATTCAGTCTAATATTAACATTCAAAAATGTTATGATTAGATGGTAAGGGAAACCAAAGAAACCTTTACCTACGTAATGTTTGAAAATAAAAATAATAGGGTATTATTTATCTAACAACAAAGAAATGAGTCATGGGAAAACATTAAAGATGTGGAGTAAAATTATCGGTATAGTACGTTTATATGGAAGCAGCCGTTGACACGTGTTTCGGACTCTTTGGTCCTCATCAGAACGGCGTAGCAAAGCATTGGATTGAAAATTTGAAGATGAAAATAGTACAACAAACAAAATCCTCTGATACGGAAGACAATCACCCTCATTGTGGTTTATTGTTTGAACTCTCCGGTATGGGAGATTTGGTCAAACTTTGCCACGGAGGCGATTAATGCTATCCGCGAGAACTAAGAACGAGTAAATAAACAATAACAAAGAAATTAGTCGCGGGAAAATATTAAATAGGTAGAGCAAAATTATCGGTATAGTTCGTTTATATGGAAGTAGCCGTTTTTAATGAAATTTTTTATTTATTTAGAATTTCAAATCTTTTAAAAAAAGTTACTTACAGTTTATAAAAACCTTGAAACTCTCAGCTTAAGTTTGGGGTCATTGCCATATTTTCAGCTTGCAATATTTAATTATTTATTCGAATTGTTGTTGCCTGTGATCTATTTTTAATCTCTTGATAATTATTAGCAATAACAGGCTGGTTGAATCTTAAAAAACTCGATTTTATTAAAAATAGATCACAGGCAACAACAATTCGAATAAATAATTAAATATTGCAAGCTGAAAATATGGCAATGACCCCAAACTTAAGCTGAGAGTTTCAAGGTTTTTATAAACTGTAAGTAACTTTTTTTAAAAGATTTGAAATTCTAAATAAATAAAAAATTTCATTAAAAACGGCTACTTCCATATAAACGAACTATACCGATAATTTTGCTCTACCTATTTAATATTTTCCCGCGACTTATTTCTTTGTTATTGTTTATTTACTCGTTCTTAGTTCTCGCGGATAGCATTAATCGCCTCCGTGGCAAAGTTTGACCAAATCTCCCATACCGGAGAGTTCAAACAATAAACCACAATGAGGGTGATTGTCTTCCGTATCAGAGGATTTTGTTTGTTGTACTATGTTCATCTTCAAATTTTCAATCCAATGCTTTGCTACGCCGTTCTGATGAGGACCAAAGAGTCCGAAACACGTGTCAACGGCTGCTTCCATATAAACGTACTATACTGATAATTTTACTCCACATCTTTAATGTTTTCCCATGACTCATTTCTTTGTTGTTAGATAAATAATACCCTATTATTTTTATTTTCAAACATTACGTAGGTAAAGGTTTCTTTGGTTTCCCTTACCATCTAATCATAACATTTTTGAATGTTAATATTAGACTGAATAGTATATAATAAATAACTAGCAAGACAAAGCAGCCTTATTTTTTCAATTTTTTCACATCAATAAATGTCAAAGAAATTTCAATTAAGAATATCGAAGTAAAACGTCAACTCTTTAATAAAATCGAGTTTTTTAAGATTCAACCAGCCTGTTATTGCTAATAATTATCAAGAGATTAAAAATAGATCACAGGCAACAACAATTCGAATAAATAATTATATATATATATATATATATATATATATATATATATATATATATATATATATATATATATATATATATATATATATATATATATATATATTTATAGGTAAATAGAGGCGCCGACTTATAAAAAATATTGGGGGGGGGGGGCAATAGGGGGTCTTACCACTGGAAATTTTTAAATTTTAGATGAAAAATAGTGAATTTCAAAGTTTTTGCATTTTAGAGTCATATGATCAACATTGGGACTCTTGATAATTAAACACAAAACAAATTTTGACAAGCCTGACACATTTTTTGGCTTCGAAAAATGAAAGAAAACATAAACACGAACGGTATTTTCGCCATCCCATGGCTCTCCATCAAACCCTGTATCTGGGTTTTTTTTTGAGGCAAAGTTTAACAATGAAGTCAAAATTCTGGTATTTCCAAAGTGACCAGCTTGTGACACAAAATGTGAACAACATATCCGAAATTTAGTGTTCTAGTACTTTTTGGAGGATTATTACATCCTGAACCCCCTTTAAATTGAGTTAAAAGATTGGAAATCTGTACGTGAATTAGATGTTTTTAGCAGTTATCTTCTTTTTATCGCCATCTTCATTAAGAGATTTCTTGTTTTTTTCATGGTTTTGAGGCTTTGTGCTTTCCAGCAGCTTCAGCAAATTGAGTTAGCGGATTGAAATTTGGTACGCGGATTAAGTGGATGAGATTGCATAAATTTTTGTACACGGGCTTATGCTAGCCCGGTATAACTTTTCAATCAATTTTCAGCTCACCTAGTTAGCTATTATTTTGCGTTCAAATCTCATCTCCATCAGCTTCACACTCAATACGCGATGCACTTCGTGGTAGTGCTAAGCAGCATGATTTGTCTATTTAATTCACACTACGCTTATCATTTTCTAAGAGAAATATACGACCTAAGTAACGGAGCTCTGCTGGTCACGCGTTTTTTTCTTTGAGTAGAGAAAGTATGGCTGATCGAATTTTGATCATCTATCTCATTTATAAGCATTATAACAATAATTATAGTTAATTAAATGTAAACATGAACGGAAAAAATATATTTTCAATCCCTACTTATCCTCAAGTGCTTTTGAAGAGTTCAATTGTCATAATAGAAAACTTCATTAGATACTGATTGAAATTTTCATTTCGTTATTTTATAATATTGGCCGGTTGAAATAATTTATTACGATGGACAAAAATAAAAGTTCATTTAAATGTTTATTATCACAGAATAGTTAAAAAATATAATGCTTTTGCAATTTCGGTCATGCGACAATCATCGGCCAAATTGAGTTTGGTACTAAATAAAAAAATTCTAAATTATCATTTGGGCAATTTTTGCATAGTTTAGAAATAATCTATTTGTCGGTGGTGGTTTTCACAGCAATTGAAAACCAGTATTCACACTTCTGTAACATTGACTCACCATGTGTGGTCTTTCAGTAAAACCAAGAATGTAATTGTTTTCAAATGAGCGTGATTACTGATTTTAATGGCTATTTCATTCATTGTTAACTACGGCACTTCGATTACGTGTAAACCGATTTTGTTTCCATTATTTATATCGGTGGGTCAACACGGACAGTCATTTATACAATAGTAACCATTGAAATGTAACATTCTGTTTTCGTTTCTTTCGCCTTTTCTCTGGAACACAATGAGAAACATTCTCAAATATACCAGCACACTTCATTCTTCTTAAAAATAATGAAACTCTTTCTTTTGATTATAAAGCTTCACATTTTGTTTGCATTATAATTTGAAAAAAACTCTATGGCAGCGAGCTGCATTAGAAGAGCAGGTTTTCATAACGTATCCAGTTAAAAAAATATATAGTCATTAAATTATGATTTTTTTTCCAAATCAAAAAAAAATGGGCCCTATTATGTGTAGAAAATATTAATTTCCTCCTCGGCAATCAACCCCCCAACCAATTCGTAAAAGGACCAATCACATCCAAGGTATCATACGAAACTACGTACTTACAAAACTTTCCACTCCATTTCTATAAAATTGCCCCCTTTATCGTATAAACAAGATTTATTTCCTCCTTTGGGGGGTCAGCCCTCCAACCAATTCTTATAGAAATAAATAGCATTCAAGATATCGTACGAAACTACCTACCTACAAGGTTTCAACCCTATGGTACTAAAATTCCGCCTTCTATCGTGCAAACAATATTTATTTCCCTGGGGGGTCAACCCCCAACCAATTCGCATCAAAACCTATCCCATTCAATATATCATACGAAACTACCTACTCACAAACCATCATAAAAAGTCATGAAACGAAAAACTATCTTGCTCCTAGGTCCTACTTTGCTAATCGCACCCATTTTGATAAGCAGGTTTTCAAAGTGAAAACCTGCTAATAATTTCATGGAGTCGTTCTCTATTTTCTTCTAGAATTACTAACCAAATTTTCATGTTTGCTGTATAGGAGTATACAATATACATATATATATATATATATATATATATATATATATATATATATATATATATATATATATATATATATATATATATATATATATATCAGGGGCGGCTAGTCAAAGGAGGCTAAGGAGGCTAAGCCTCCTCAATAATATTCCGTGTATCACTAATATATATATTATATTGAATAGTCAGCATTCACCATATTCATATTAATCAAAATCATATTATTTTATGCACCTACCTTCCTTTCAACCCTACATTATATAATATAATTTATTAATTAAGATAGAAGGTATTTACATTTACTGCATTTCATTCATTTCAAGATTTGTGGCAACGCTGCGGAAAGCTTAGAAAGGTATATTCTCAACGTTCATTATGCCTGCCACAGAAAAGCAAACTCACACCACTCAAAAACAAATACTCCGAATGAATACTTCATAGAAATAGAAAACCAAAACACATGTACATGGCAACACCGATAAAGTCCAGTCTTATAAAATGTCGACCAATCACAACTATAAAATCTCCCTGACATCGAGTAAAGTCGTTGATTGAATCGTAGTATGATCCTAATTCGTACTGTCTGAATAATGGACGCCGGAATCAGCTCGCGTTACGCGTATTGTTTTAAAATCAGTTTGATTACTGAAATTAATTTCAAAAATTTCAATGGTGACTTAGTGGAATATTTGTTATCCCATAACTTTAGTGCCCTAAGTTATGAGGATAAAGCTTTGATAAAAACAAAAAAAACCTACCCCTGAATTAAACAATTTGGCGCAGCGTAACAGAAAACAAAACCTCGGTTTTAATACATTATGAGAGACATCCTTGCCTAACCGGATCACAGGTAAAAAATAAATTATTTTGTTGGCAGTTTTTACTTTTTACTAGTGAAAATGTCTCTGTTTGGGGCCGCTTAGGATTTGAGGATTTAATTCTATACCTAGTTGAAAGTGAGTTTCACCGATAAAGTAACTTTAAATACAGCACGCGGATTAATATCTTACTTACAAGATAAGGAATTTATATATTTTTTGAACATCTTTAAATTAATTTTTGAACAAACAGAAATAGTTTTTCAAATCTTACAGCACAAGTTTTCAGATGTAATTTACTCACGAAATCGGCTCAAGTTTCTTTTGAAAAAAATTTCAGAATTTCGTGCAGAAGCTTATTTTAAAAAACTATTTTCTGTATTTCAAACTACTGATGATACGACTCAATTTAGCCCAAAACGAAAGAAATTCAGTTACGCAGATATGGAGCTTCACTATAAGCAAATATTTTATGAAATTTTGGATACTATTAGGGGTCAAATAGAAATAAGGTTCTCTGATTTGAAAGAACTGCATTTCTTCGACTTACTCAATAAAAATTTGTTTACCTGATTTTCGGCTAATTTTCCAGATAACCTTTTGGAAAATTTATGTCAAAAATACACTTTTTTTGATAAGGTGGCCATAAAAAAGTGAACTGTGTGTTGTTCATAATGACAATGAAATTTTGGGGCAAAATGAAAATCATGTGAGGACTATTAAATATCTTTTTGATAATGATTTGAATCAAGAATTACCCCAAGTTTATAAACTCTTATATCTAATTGTTTCTATCCCGGTGACATCAGCTTCCGTAGAGCGCTCGTTTTCCACTCTTAAGAGAATTAAAACTTATTTACGAAATTCAATGAGTCAGGATCGTTTGAAAAATATTAGTTTGTTGTCTATTGAAAAGGAATTGGTAAAACTTTTGGCGAAAGACAAAAAATTTTATGAGGATATTATAGATCATTTTGCTAACGTTAAAGATCGCAGAATCCCGCTAATCTTCAAAAATATATAATAACTTTTTATTTGCTCTCACCAGCTGTTAAAAAATTCGTTAAGTAGGTAGGTAGGTACCTATTATGTGAAAGAAAAATTTGATGAATAGATGAATTGATTAATTGGCTGAGAAGAATTTTTGTGAATATTGTAAATAGGAGTTGTAGGTCTCAAGGTAGACACTCGAAAGTGAAAACAAATTAATAGCTTAGGGTGCTTGTTTTACTTTGATTTTCTTTAAATTATATTGACCTTGAAATCCTAAAAATTTTCGCCTATGGTGTATTTTTAACACCTCTTGTAGCCTCCTCAAACCAAAACCTCACGAGCCGCCACTGATACATTATATAGATCCTTATGCCCTGAGGGAAACATTCGGCGCGAGGGCCTCTGGCCCGAGGGATGAATGTTGCCCGATGGGCATAATGATCTAGTAACGCACGCGGTGCATACAAGATTTTATTTTTCACGAAAAAATTATTATATTATGATGAAAAAGCGATTTAAAATCGTTTCATTGCTCCTATCCATTTTTCTTCTCATAGTAGGCATGTCATTTGTTGATAGTTTGACGTTTGTGAATATTTTTGTCATCATATTCAGTGAATGTCATGCTGCTTTCTTTGTGTAGTTTTATAGAAATAATGAAAATGAAAATGAATTTACCCAAGAATATCATAGAAAATGCAGCCAAAGCTGCGAATAATTAATTGCCGGAGAAATCCAGAGTCGGATACGATAAGGATTATGAAGTATTTAATCAATGAAATTTGCTTCATTTCTCCTAGTACAATAAGCGGGCGTTTTAAATCCATTATGCCCGCAAATGCGGGCGTAATGGCCTAGGGCATAATGAGTGTGTTTATAGCAACCGTATCCAAGGTGAAATAAACATATAATATACAAGTGAAAAATAAATATATATATATATATATATATATATATATATATATATATATATATATATATATATATATATATATATATATACATATATATATATATATATATATATATATATATATATATATATATATATATATGTATATCTTTCAATTTTAGTCAGTCCAAGACACCCAGTTACATTCTAAAATTTTTGTAGTTAATAGTGATAATAAAACACTTTACGTAGGTACTAAAAACATATAGTTACAGCTTTCAATCAATTGCTACATATCATTGTAGTTTTTTTTAACTATAGTCTGGTTGTTCCGGTAATCGCTCCCTTGACACAGCATTTAACCCCATTGTAATCACTTCATCCCTGAATTTCATTCCTCTCATCTAGACTTTTGAATGACAGGTGTAATAATACACCCCAGATGACTCCCGCAGTTATCATAACCATATATCTCACCCCAACAAATGTAACGCCCCTTTCGAGTATTATAACTGAGTTATTGTTATTTAAGTACATATTTGGTTTCGGATAATATGCCAGTTTGTCGGCTAAATGTCAGAATTGTTTGAATCTAGGGTGGTTTTATTGATGGATACTTAGTGCCTAATGTTAAGAGGTGAAAATTATTATGGTATCTTCATGAGAAAGAGTGAACCTTACAATAAAATCAAGTGAAATTAGTAGCTGATTATGTAGTGCTATTTAATTAGAAATAATGGAAAAAAAATATGGGAAAATTAATAATGTATGGAATTCTCATTATGAATTGAAGATGAACTCATACAGAAAATTTTAAGTTTTAATAAACCTCTGAAAGTTAATATTTTCGATTTTATTATGATGAAGACATTTGTTCTGACATGAGATGGATATTAGTTTTAAGCCTGACCCCAACCCTATTGGGTAATTAACGTTCTTCATTTATTCTAGATTGTAGACTTATCATTTATAGGGAAAATTAAAATGCTGAAATAGTTTTAAATTTATATTACAATAGACAAAAAATATACGACTGTTTTCTTACAAAAAAAGATTGGGAGAAATGCATCAGCTACCGACAAACTTGAATTTAACTGAATATAGTGGTCTATTTCGTACTCATGAATGACTCGCAAGCACAAATTGTACTATGACGCATCACAACAATAGAATATCTCAAGTTAAAATTGGTATTTCATTGCATGTTGTTTTTTCGCAAATAGCAGTGTCTTCATCCTTGAAAAACCTGGAAATATTAAGGATTTTTTTCTCCTGTAATATCCTGGAATTCTCAGGAAATTTTGGGTTCACTCGGGGAGCTTTTTCAAGTGTTATTAGTTTTTTCCAAATTTGCTTTCTGCGAATTCAAAACCAGTATTAAATTGCAAAAGAAAAAAAAGTCAATTATATTTCTAGAAATAAAAACTAATACTGATTAATTATTATGTAACGGCAAATTGTCTGACAGCATTTACACATGATGCAAGTTCTTCAAGAAACAGTCTTGGTAAAAAGATATATTAAACTCGTGTGTCTAAGACATTGACAGAAAAAAAAAACCTATGACAAATGTGGGCCTTTGAGAGAGAACAGGAAAATCTTATCGCGAAGCACCTGGAAAAATAATAAAATCACCTGGAATATCCTGAAATTCTCAGGGAATTTTATATCCTGACTTGAGTAGAATATAGTTAGAATTTCTTAAGCCGTCTATGCTAATTTTTTCCAAAAATAAATTGAAGTTGTATTGTTAATCTTGTTTTAGAATGGTGCTATTTATTATACTATTATTGTATTGTATTGTATTGTATTTATTACCAGTTTTTTTTTTAAATATACTGAATATATAGCTTAAACACTGGTATAAATAGTATATACTCACAGAGGTAATCAAAGTTACCTGTGCGTGAGGCCGGTAATTAAATCTAAACTAAAAAATAATATAATTAACTATATAAGTAACTTAAAAAACTAGGTTAGAATTATTTTCTGAAAACCTTTTTTAGTTCGTATCACCGTCGTCACCTGATGCGCAATTAGATATTATTACGTCTAATATATTTTAGCTGCTTTTTTCTTTTAATTTTATTTTCAATATTTTTTAGTTCATTAGGTAATGCATTAAAGACTAGGATTGCTTTAATATAAGATCTTTTTTTACTTATTTTTAATATTCTTTTTGGCAATTGTATAGATTTATTTCTAGTTGCACTTGTTGATTTTGAACATAATTCTGATAAAGTTACATAATGATATAGTAGAGATTCAAGTGAAAATTGTTGTTCTATTGTGCAAGGTTGATTTTCATATATGAAGTTATTTTTGTTGATTATTTTTAAAATTCTATTCTGCCTTTGCAGCAAAGAGATTTGCGTGGAATAGGCTCCACCCCAAGCTATTATACCATAGTTGAGCACACTATTAAATAAAGCGTAATAGACTATCATTAACGTTTTAAGTTGCATTATTTTTGATAACTTAAAAAATATAAAAACCAAATATTTTGTTTTTTTTAATATATAGTTAACATGCAAATTCCAACTCAACCTATAGTCTACTATTAGACCCAGATATTTACAACTTTCAACTCTCTTAACTTCTTGATTACTTATTTTAACGTGCAATCTTTCAGGTACACTATCACAATAATTTCCAAAAGTTACAAATACAGTTTTATCATTATATTAATTTTTATCATTATCATTATATTAATTTTTTTAATTATTATATTCATATTTATTAATTTATATATATATATATATATATATATATATATATATATATATATATATATATATATATATATATATATATATATATATATATATATATATATATATATATAGAGAGAGAGAGAGAGAGAGAGAGAGAGAATGAGAGTACCTACCAGATCTTTTCATTCATCTCTCAGACTTTTACCAGTCAATAAAGATTTCTCGTTTCACCTCAGAATGGGTGTGAAAAATTGTCACGCAACGTATTACACTGATTATATAACTCATGTATGAATAAGCCAATAGAATCCGTGAATTTTGCATAACGACGTAGTATAGATAAGTGAATATACCCTTGACGACGTGATATAATCGTTTTGGTGTTTCGCCTCCTGTCAAAATGTATATATATTTTCATATTCACGGTGTTTTGACGTTTGTCAAAAAAAATTAATATTTTTTATTCGTTATATAATCGTAACGAATACCACTCGAGCAATCGAAAATATTCGATTATACTGACCTCGTCACTCGGCGTATTTTTTTAAAACACCACTCGAGCTGCGCTCTCGTGGTGTTTCGCAAAATACGTCTCGTGACTCGGTAGTATAATCGATTATTTTCGATGCTCTTGTGATATTATTACTGAATATTCATAACATAGAATAATAGATTCATGTAGACGGTTTTCTTGTCGCGGCCGGAAATTATAAATAAAGAATGATCGTTTTTTTCCGCGGTACTAAACATGGCACGCTCCGGGCGGCGCTATGTTTAGCTATGTTGTTGACAGAAGAGTTTCCGGTACAGGAGAATCTGTTTGGTTAACAGGACGCAGGTCGCCATCCTACCCTGATGTCTTAATGTGGCACGATAAAGATTTATATTTATGTTCATAGTTGAACAAATGTGCCTTCAAGGGAACAGGTTGAGACTTTTTTCACTAATTGAGATAATGTAAATAATAACACGAAATGTGGTTCATAAATAAATGCAATTAATTTCTACACAGGATGACACTGCAACGTCGAAAATCAGCCATTCTGTGCAATTAGTGTGCAATCATTATTTGTTTGCTAGGTGTGCGTCCTTGAAGAGTGTACCGTTCCATAAATATGAATTTTATGCATAATTTTTTCAATAGCTTATAAAAATAACTCAATCTTAAGCTTTACAAAAAAAAAACTCAACCACGAACAGGTTACTGGATTACCTCTTTGGATTTATGTAATATGTAACATAATACGTAATTTTTTGGGTGAATAAATAAATAAATAAATAATTTGGTTTGAAGCGACGCCAATATATAACAAAAAGTTACTGACTCCTGAAAGCAACTTCGAGCTTAAAATTTATACAGATGTAATGGTTCCTTCTTCAGGACTACACTCGAAACTAATAGGAAGCAAATAATATACAAATTAATGATTAATGCTCAGATCAATGTTAGTTTTCTACTATGAGTATTGATGAGGTATTTTCAGAAAAAAAAACAACAAAAACGGCAATAACCTTCAACAATCTGATATATGTATATATATATATATATATATATATATATATATATATATATATATATATATATATATATATATATATATATATATATATATATATATATATATATATATATATATATATATATATATATATATATATATAAAATGAAGTGAACTAGGACATTTATTTGAAACTAATCAAACAAACCTCCTAGCGGAGCTGGTTATAAGAGTTCACGAAGCATCGAAATATCAACATCTACCCCAGACGGTAATTGTTCGAAATGTTAATTTGTTTATCACAATCGATGGAAATTGATAGACAGACTGTTTCGCCCTTATCGGGGCTCATCAGTATCATCCATCCACCGGGAGTGATAACCAAACCAACATTTCAAACGGTCATACATATTTCTTCTAGTAACTCCATGACATATAAATATGACACAGCGCCACCAGTCGGAAACAATTGAACCACATCTTTCAGAATAGAAGAAAACATTTCGGCAACGAAACTCTTACGTCCTGACACCCGAAGGTGGTTACTATAATCGCTAAGCAAGAGTAAAGTTGATACATCCATTTTGATGTAATTCAACATTCACCCGCCGCAAGTAACAAGCGCTCCAATTTTATACCTTTTACAGGTAGCAATGAATGGAAAACAGAATACTGATGAGCCCCGATAAGGGCGAAACAGTCTGTCTATCAATTTCCATCGATTGTGATAAACAAATTAACATTTCGAACAATTACCGTCTGGGGTAGATGTTGATATTTCGATGCTTCGTGAACTCTTATAACCAGCTCCGCTAGGAGGTTTGTTTGATTAGTTTCAAATAAATGTCCTAGTTCACTTCATTTTATTGCCACGAACGTGTGTCGTTAACACGAAGAATTCTGTTTTCCATATATATATATATATATAACATTTTCAGCAAAGACGATGTTTTTTGAGCCAATTGCCAATCCATAAAACTTTTGTACACCGCATCATATTTACCTTTCAACTCGGTAGGTAGAAGTTTTTCTTTAGAGCTAGCCGCTAATTTCAAAGGGTCTGGCGGTGTACAAGACAATCCATAATCTGATTCAATACTATAGATTTCTCTAATGATACCAGAAATAAGAATGATACAAACCAAATAACTGTCAATCCAAATATATATATATATATATATATATATATATATATATATATATATATATATATATATATATATACAGTACACTCCAGTAATCCGAATTGCTCTGTAAACCGGACATTTTCAAAATTTTACCTCTCTAAACCGGACGTTATGCAAGAAAACCATAGAACTATAGCAATAATTTTCCTGTCTTAACAAGTTTGACGCAATTTAAAGATTGTGGGCATTTTTGCATTCATTTTATTCTGAGTCGTACGTAAGAACATAGTTATCTTTTCTGTTGGGGATGGCTCCAAATAAAAGGCCCCACAAAACATTAACACTCAGCAACAAATGTGAAATATTAGACAGCCTAGATAAATCCGGAAGTATTAGTCAAACGGCAGCAAATTTTGGCGTGCCTAGATCCACGATTTTTGACATAAGGAAAAATAAGGACTAAAAGAAAAAGCATTTGAACTAGCCAAAAACAGGAGCATTCGAACCAAGTTAGACACCTTTTTCCCAAAAAAATGCAGTAACTTACACAGTTTAAGTTATACCTACATAGGTACATATACTGTTGTTTCATGGTTTTATAACGTTGGAATGATTTTTTAAGTTTTTACTTTTTTTATATGAGCACTTTTACGAAATAAAGGTATTTCTGTATGCAATTTTGCGATTTTTAATCAAAAAATAAATAGTCCCAGTAGTCCGGATACCTCGATAATCCGGCATTGACCGGAACGATATGTGTCCGGATTACTGAAGTTGTACTGTATATATATATATATATATATATATATATATATATATATATATATATATATATATATATATATATATATATATATATATATATATTTATATATATATATATATGGATATATATATATATGGATATATATATATATATATATATATATATATATATATATATATATATATATATATATATATGTATGTGTGTGTGTGTGTGTGTGTGTGTGTGTGTGTATACATATGTATATGTTTGACAAATGAAACTATGAGTTCAATGGAAATACTTGTGATATTGCAATTTTATGATTTTTCTTCCTTATTTTTCTGTCTATGAAATATATGTAGGTCGGACACATTCAAAAAAAGGATTACTGAACACAGACGAAGTAACATAAATCATAAGGTAGATTAAATATATGCTAGACATTTAATAAAAGAGAAACATGACTTCAATTCAGATTTCTAAATTCGGAACGAAAGGTTCAAAATTAAATCTTATGGAAACTTCAAAAATTAATAGGCATAAAAATTCCCAGAAGTTACCTACTTACAGAATGGATTTCCCAAATTTATAATTGTACTTTGCAAACCTTGCATTAGATATTTTAGTTTTAGTTGGAAATTCGCACCTGAATAAGCTGTAGTGTCAGCGAAACGCGTTGTGCAACTGTTGTTGTTTTATTATATTTGATATATAATTTCATTTTTCGAATATATATATATATATATATATATATATATATATATATATATATATATATATATATATATATATATATATATATATATATATATATATTTGCCATTGTAATTTAATCCTATAGAAATTTATTGCATCTGTAGTCAATCAAGAAAGCAATTAATTTGTTGATGAGATTTAACAATGCGTAGAGTAGTTTTATATATTGTGACATGTTCTTTTTATGTATTATTTGGATGTAATTTAAAGTTCTGAATAATTTAAATGATAACAGAGAATAATATCTTGATTCTCAATTCCTTTTATTCTTTAGTTACTCTGGAAAGTGGCTTCTATGTAAGCATATTAAAATGCAAATTCAGACTTTTACAATGAGCTTGATATATTTGTCTATGAATATAGCTACATTATTTAAAATGGACATAATATGCAAGCAATTCAAATACGTTAACAATAAATTGAATACTTTGTGATTTGAATCTATAAAAATAAACTATGTATTGTTACACGAGTACAAATATTGACATAATTCTTTGAAACAATTCTGCATTAATTAAATTGTTGTAAAAAGTAATAATTTGTCAATGTCAATGTATTTTGGCTTATACTTAATTAAGTATAATAAACTTTCGTGATTCTATGTTCGTTTTCGATTACTTGAATATTGTAGTGTATATAAACATTCTAACAATGGAATCTCAATTTTAGGCGAGAAAGATTCGCACGCCCATAATTTAACTATCATGGTACAATGAATAGCTTAATGAACAAAAAAACCATTTATTTTATTCTCCGAGAATAGTTTCTATTAATACTGAGGAAAGCCTTTGATCTAATGCGAGACTTATTTATTCTATCATCGTTACAGAGTAATATTTATTCCAATTAAACTTGAAGTCCCTAGAGAAATCCCAACAAAGAGCATATGTATGTATTTCACAAATCGTTAATTAAATATGTTTATATCTCGATTATCTGTTTCCAGATTGACTGAATAGAAAGTCAGCATTGAGGTCTAGTAGTGATTTTTAAATCCGTTTATATATATATATATATATATATATATATATATATATATATATATATATATATATATATATATATACATATGTATATATATACCTATATACCTATACAACAGGAACAGGAAAATAGGTGTGTATCAAATCCTCTGTGGTGATTGAGAAGCGTTTTACATACCATTATTATAAACAATCGTTAATACATTAAGAACCTGCGAAATTATTACATGCAGGTAACCAAGAGAAGAAATACGACCTCTTTGAATCAATAGAAATTTAGAAGCACACCCACTGGAAAATCTCCCATTCTTAATGGGCAGTGGATATTTAATATGTTACTACTTTTGCAATCAGCGATTAGAACTACACTCTGAAATGTACCAAACTTCTTAATCGACCAATTAATCGCAAAAAACTAATACAAATTCTGGGGATGCTATAGTCTATATATACATATATATATATATATATATATATATATATATATATATATATATATATATATATATATATATATATATATATATATATATATATATATATATATATATATATATATGTATATATGTATATATGTATATATGTATACATATACATATATGTACATATACATACATACACATTATTTTTGAGTCTGTCTACGAAACATCTTACATTCGCGAAAACCTATGAAAATCCTTACATAATACGTTACCTTGATTCTTTCAAAAAAAATTTTCTTTAAATTTTTGTTGAAAATCGGCCTGTTTTTGGATTTTTTTCAAAACGAAATATTAAGGTTTTATTTAGGATACCGTATATTTCTTACAGTATCGTTTGATGAACTTAATGTCAGACAGAATAAACCTTCGAAGCAGTATCGTTTTTCCGATGATATAAATAAATTGTTCAATTTTTACTAATGTGTAAATAACCAGGTTCTGTTGTCACGCTATCAATCATTATTTTCTGGGAATTAATCAAGCTCACCTCTTTAGCAACAAATTTTTATGTTTATAATAACGTATAATTTAAAAAAAAAATTATTGGTGAGATGCCAGGTAATACATTTCATTTGTATAATGTTGAAACGTTACATAATATATAGTTCCAAATTATTCATTTGAATTTAAATTCTTCATTATTATGGTACTTAATCATTCTTCAATATTCATCACATTGTCTGTACAAGTAGTAATTAATTCTGAATCGGTCTACTCTATTTAATGTGTTGTAAAAACTCAATAATGAGGTCTAATTAATCGTTAGACTGGTAATTGGAGAATTATTGTACTGACTGTATCTAATTCTCTGGTAATGAGTAGAAAAACGCAGTGAGGATTCGACTCGCTCTTTCAAACTTCCGTTCAAACTTGATAGATTCTTTTCATTCGCTTCTAAACGAACTAATGATTATGTACTGCCTTATTAAATTGGACGGAACCTTAGTAAATGATACGAAACTTTAAAATGCAACAACTGTGAATTATACTATATCGTTTGGAAATGAATATCTATATTTTTTTTGTAATTCAAAGTGTGATTTATATTATATATTATTGTAGATTTTACTATAAATATATATATATATATATATATATATATATATATATATATATATATATATATATATATATATATATATATATATATATATATATATATATATATATATATATATATATATATATATATATATATATATAATTATATATATATATATATATATATATAATTATATATATATATATATATATATATATATATATATATATATATATATATATATATATATATATATATATATATATATATATATATATATATATATATATATATATATATATATATATATATATATATATATATATATATATATATATATATATATATATATATATATATATATATATATATATATATATATATATATATATATATATATATATATATATATATATATATATATATATAAATATATTTTTGTTTGTATAATTTAACCGGGGTGCCATTACGATGATTTGAAATGTCAAATACGATCGTGGCTATTAAATCTAAAATCGCCATATAAAAATATTAAATTGGCAATATTTCGAAAACTTCAAATTTAGGTATAGATAACCTTATACAAAGTTACCTCCTTTTCAAATGCTAAATACTACAAAATAAGAAAAATGGGGGGTTTCCATTTGAAAGAATAATTTTTGTCAGTTTTCAGAATCTCATTTTAGATCTCATTTTTTGAACACTCTGTATGATTAGTTATCCAAATATTATTCAAAATCTATTAAAGTAGGTCCGTTTCAACAAGGAATCTAACACAAAGTAAGTAAAAAAGGCTTTCTTATAGGAACAATTGATAATTATATTAGGGCTTGCAATCGTCGTTTTTGACATAAAAACCTAAATATGTCGAAAACGCTTAGACTTAGGTATATGATATGATACATAGAATCTGCCTAGAATCTTAAGTAGAATATAAAAATGTAATAATATATAGGGTATCCTATTTAAAAGAAGCGACTTAGGGTCTATTTCCGGTACAACCGGAAGTTTCCAATAGATGAAAATTTTTTAACTGTATAGGCAAGTTTCCAAAATTTCAAATTTTTCCTACATTCAGTTTCTGAGATATCGATCGATGCAGTTCGTCGTGGTCCACCCTGTATATATACATACATACATACATACATACATACATATATACCTGCATACAGTATATTGAGACATGTGGAATGAATGAAAAAAGCTTTATACCAACTATAGTTGACTTATATGTGATAGAATAATATTTTTTTTCGAAGTGATGATGTTTGACATTTTATATTAATAGTTTTGTAAATATTAAGTCAAATTGAAGAGCGCTAAAACAAACTACATGATGATCGGAACGAAAACGGATTATAAATATTCTCATGCTCCAAATCTGCAACTCGAAATGAATAACTAATTCATTGTGAATTAGATGAAGTACCTACTTGTGTGTTATTTATTACCTGCAGGTGAATTTAAGAAATAGTTTTTTAGTCGTATTTCTCCGAAAATACATACTATTGCAGTGTATCGAAAGAAAGCAGTCAGATGGGGGAGTAGTTTTTTTATCCGATCTTCGAAAAGTGTTTCATATACATATATATATATATATATATATATATATATATATATATATATATATATATATATATATATATATATATATATATATATATATATATATATTATATATATATATATATATATATATATATATATATATATATATATATATATATATATATATATATATATATATATATATATAAAAATATATATTTATATATATATATATATATATATATATTTATATATATATATATATATATATATATATATATATATATATATATGATGATGATCTGTACACACAAACAAGACTTTTTTTAGTATTACATTACATGAAAAATGTTGATCTGCACACACAATCCAATCAAGAGACATTATGATAAGAGATTGTGCCGCGAATGCTTAAAGGATGAGAAAGGCTGCTTTATAGTTATGCTGTGATGCGTTAATGAAATTAGTTACTTAAACCGGTAACAGATATTGCAAAACTATTTTTTTTAAAAGGGGATGGTGGGGCACAGGCGAATATTTCGCATGTGTCCCACCATCTACCCTCATGGGTTCATAAACTCTGTACATTACCCAGTAAATATATCTAAATGTAACCGCTGAAACTCATAGGACGCATACAAACACCCAGGAACACGGTGGGAATCGAACCCACCAACTCCGTCAACGAAGACGGCATAGCGTTACCTATACCGCTCCGCCACGGAGCCTCCTGCAAAACTATTAAGAGCTACTTCAATTGCCTTGATGCATTTTGGTCGAAAAAGATTATTGAGCATATTAATAGTTAATGAATGCGAAGGAAAAGTAAAAACCACGTGATGTTTACTTCCTCCCTGACTTATGTGTCAGGGAGTCGGACTGCTTCAGTTATAGAGATGAACTCCTTCAGCCAGATCAGATGATGCACTTGTATATACAAGTGCATTGAGGATGGGTGAAACTTGATATTTTATAGAAAAGAGTAGGTGAGGTGGGTTTCAAAGGATGAATACTCGCCCAGTATTGACTTTTGTAAGTTTGTAAGTAGTGACTTACTGACTGGCCTACCTATATCAAGAAAGAAACCTCTGAGAAAACTCATGAAGACCAGTCGACCCTTGGGTTGGAACCCGGACCTCCCGAATTCTAGCCAGTAAACTCAACCACTCCGCTTACTAGCTCAGTACAAATGCAAAAAAAGATTTTTAAGTTTTCAAGATTCTTTTCTGTTGTAGATTTTCTAAGGCAATAAAAGACCGAAAATCGACGAATCATTACACATTTTATTGACCAACGTCAAGCTACAGTTCCACCGGAGGAATACTGAGTAACATCTTGTTGCTGAATGTTTCTCCTTGTTGCGAAAAGTAGAATCTTATGGCAACATACGTAAACTTCTTGTTTCTACTAAAGCAACTAAAATTGTCAATAGTTGCATATTATTTAGTATAAAATAATCAACATTTATTGCCGAAACAAAAAGAAATTTCAAGGAACATTTAAGAACATTTTGGAACATTCTCAATACCGTCGGTATTTTGTTATTTGTTCATTTAAATATGTCGCAACTGAACACATTAACCCTTTACCAAAATTTTCTACATTTGAGAGTTCTCGTACACACGTCGACCACAGTGTTGCCGCATTACAGTCGCTAGGAACAAATCTTCGGACCGGTTTTTGAGCCGTCGATTATTTATCCAGAGGTTGTTAGCTGCTCGTGATTATGGTTGTTTTTACACATTTATGTGGTTTGCTCGTTGGATTTTATGGCTGGTGTGCATTAATATCTGACGACGTCAGTGGTTATGCGCAACCAGCTAAGATTTGGAAACATGCATAAAAATGAAATTTCCATAGATGTTCGGTGTTTTTTAAATATATAATTCGTTGTGTAAACCTAATAATCTACTTATTATATTCATCAAGATTAATAGTTTGTACTGTCGATGTAACAATATATATTAATTTTAAGTATTAGTTTTATACCTCCTGGTATATACATATATATATATATATATATATATATATATATATATATATATATATATATTTATATATATATATATATATATATATATATATATATATATATATATATATATATATATATATATATATATATATATATATATATATATATATATATATTTATATATATATATATATATATATATATATATATATATATTACACATACATACATTTTATTAAATTTCTTCATCCGGTATATTCAGGCATCTCTATCAGAACAAAGGAACTGTTGAATTTCTTCTCCAGGAAGAACACGACTATCATGATTTGGTAACATTCAGTCAAAATCTTGGTGTGTTTACTGTGCGTTTCTTAAACATCAATACATTTTGTGATAACTTAATACCTACTCTGGTAATTTATATTAAATTGAACCGCCAACGAAAAGAGATTTATATAATGTGTGTGTCATATACTTATCTATGTGATATTCTTCCATATCCTCAGTCCGTATGATATCATACATCATAGTGAACATTTTAACCAATGGTGCTAACAAATATTTTGGTGCTAAATTATTTACAATTTTATGTATGAATATTAAATTAGACGCATGAATCATGCTCTCGACACTGAGGAAATTTAGTCTTTCTAACATATCTTGAAGAATGAAAATTAATTATGAACAACATTATTGCACCCCTTGAAAGTGACTTGAAAATTTGTACGCAAATTAAGTTGCTAAGAAATGCTAAGAAAGTGCCTTCTGCGATATGAGAATGTCTTTCCTAATCGCCGCTATTTTTATATACAGATGTTTTAATTTTTAAATTTTTGAAGTTTTGCGTGTCTCCACAGCTTCTGCAGATTGAGTTAGGGGGTTGTTAGTCTCTAGAGTATCCTTCGGGGATTTGAACTATTTTCTCTGAAGGCAGCCATTTTCGTGCTTGGATAGTTCATGCTCTTTGATGGTTTTGCTCTCCTCCGCAGCCTCTCTGAATTGACTTAAGGGGTTAATAGTTAGTATGTGAAAATATGTAGGTATATGAGTCATCACTTGATAATTTAAAAATCAAACAGAGTTGTAACTTAGACTTTAACATTTCGAATTGTAAGAGGGGGTAATCGAATAGTCACCATTTTTGCACAGCCACGTAATAACACCACTCTTCGTAATAAACACAAACTCCTCTCCTACTGGCATATCGTAATCTCCATTATAACGATGTTGACACTACGAGAGAAATTACTTCGGTATCTGACAACTACAGGTCATTGCCTTAGTGCAAAAAATCCCTAATTAGTCGGTCATCGGGGATGGAATTCTCAACTCAGGTAGCTGCACCCAAATGTGTAACGAGATGTCTGCTGTAACCACATGTCCATGGACAGCGTTCGTAGTTCGTGCTTCGTAATTTGAGCACTTGGACGACGTTCCTGATTTAAACCTTTACATATTTAATAAGACTTTCATTAAGTGTAATCTATTTTATGGAATCCTTTATGTTCACGTTCGCGTAAATTCAAGTGCAGTATTGAGCGTAATTGAGATAATCATAAACGTAGTGGACACAAACGACAATTCGGGCTTGGTCGTGGCGACTCCGTATAGCCGTATGAATTATCAGGTAACGTGCCTGGGCCATTAATAATATAATAAGATGAGAGACATTGCTCGAAAAATGCGCCCTCCATTATCGAATTAAATGCAATTCACGCCCGGCCTGTCCCTGCTCCTTCATTTGACGTGATATACGAGAGCACGTCATATTAATGAACCAGTCTAAGTTGTAAACGAATAAAACGCATTCACATGATGGGTTCAGTCTGAAGTTTACCATGAGGCTTTAAATTCTCAGGTTTTGAAATTCACGGAATGTACAACATAGTGACATATTCTTTTTTGACCAGTGTCACAAATTTACGTGATGCTTTTTCAGACTTTTTGTTTACTGGAAGATAAATTTCTAAGCTTTCAAGATTAACGTTTATTTTCAAAGGAATAGTTTGAAGACTATCACAATGTTAAATATGAATTTCCACTATTTATCCATCTTAGCATTCAAATTTTTATTATTTCTATAAACCCAGCAGGCCTCTCATATACATTGCATTCATATTTGATCATTTTACTCATCTTCTGATGGTCCTAGTAGGTAGGTATCAACTCTATTAACCTGAAATTACTCTAGATTATCTTTTGGTATGGTCCGATTAATATTCACGAAAATTAGTTCGAAAGTAGAATTTTCATACTTTTGCATTAAAACGCTGAGGAATATGTTAGAAGTGCAGCTTAACATCTAAGCCAGTCAGTTAGACATTGAAAATCGAAAATTTATCAATAATTCCAAAAGTTTTTAAACTTTGGTCAAGTGAATGCTACATAGAGATAGGAACAAATCTCATTTTGCAACCTTTTCCGAAGTCCGGAACATTGTTAGAATTGCAATAACATTGAATTTTGCTTTATGCTTGTGAAAATAATTCCAAAAGTTCTGCAAACTTCATAGATACTTCGGAAAATTATACCGAAAAGTTTCATAAATTTGCAACCTTTTACGTTGACCGGAACGTGTTTACTTATTTATAATTTTTTTCATTCTTGGTAATTTTTTCGAGCAAGATGGTCTCGAAATAATTACAAAAGTTTTAAAACTTGGTTGCAAATTTAGAAAACATCTAAGGTAAGAGCACCAGTTGTCGTCGACACGTTAAGCAATAAAATCAGTTATTCTGGCACAGATTCCAGTGAATTGAAGTTCATATTAAAACTACAATTCCTACCGGATGTTTATAGTTTAGGCTTCACGTCGAATCAGAAATTGGGATGATTTTTAAACAAATAAGAAAAAAATAAATTTTTTTGTGAATATCTCCAAATGTCCCTAAGCTCGACACGCTAAATCAAGGATGTTCCAGTTCTTGACACTGTAAATGCTCCAGTAGTCGACACATGTAAAAGCATCAGTTTTGATAATGGGAAAATACCTAACAAGAAAAATGTATGTTGTGAAAGCAGGAAACAATAATAAAATATTCAACACATATGTGAATTAAATATCTAATAGGTAAAATGAAATAGAAAGATTGTAAGAATATAAATGTAACAAAAACTTTCTTTAGTCACTTTTATAGTTCATTAAGAGAAATCGGTATCTGGCCCTCTCCCCAAGTGTAGTCAGTTCTGGAGTATCGACTTTACTGATTATCTGATCGAATGAAATACATGATATCATTTTCTACAGCTACAAATTCCTTTCTTCGACTGTCAAAGTGTTTCCACGTGAAACAATTTCTTGAATAATACATAAGTATATGAATACAGACGCATTCCTTTTGCCACTCTTAAACTCTGATAATATAAAACTTCCTTGCTTCATCAAGTCTTCAAAGCTAGTATTTTCACCAACTTCTTTCTTTTTAGAATGCACCTCTTACCAGTCAGAATCTTCTGATTCTCGGTATGAAATCCTGTCTGAATTCTAAGAAGACGAATCTGGTGGCAATGGTTGTTTAGTCTTTATCAGCTTGAGTTTCTTCTGTTCTTGTGCTAACTCTTTCTTGGCCTCCCTTGCTTTTTTCCTTTTTTTCTTCACGCCTTTCTTCTTCTTGTTCCTGACATTCTTTTCTTTTATAGTACTCTTATCACAGCAGGTAGGATTTCTCTATTTTGTTTTTTGGCTGTGAAGAATGCTCTGGCCACAGCAAAGCTAGCTTGAAAGGCGATAACAAAAAAAGGCAAATGTTGTTTGTACTGATCCGTGTTGAATGAATAACTCATCACACCAAAGATCACACTCCGTTCCAATAGTCGACATGGGGTGACGAATATTGGATCTAGTTATCGTACAGTTAAGTTACATATACATATATGTATCAAATGAGCTGAACGTTCGAACCACACTGAGTTATTATCTTATGGAAATGTTCCTTCTCTCGACACCCCTGTCTACTATAGGAACATAGCACTTTTCGGGAACCAGTACTCGACACATGCCGAAAAATATGTCAAAAACTTAAAAAACCACAATATACCTACCTGGGCTGCAGCTTCGAAGGTTTATCAGTTCACAGAACACAACAAAAACATTTTTAGTCAAAAAATACCATTAAACAACACCACTACAAAATTAGCTTTCCCTAACCTACACCTTAACAAACACTGGTTATTGGTGGGAAAAGTCGAGGTTGCTGGAAAAACTTCAGTTTTATTTTTGTATGTTAGTGAGTTTCCATGGCATAACTATGGCAATGAGCACTAAAAAGTCGGAGCTATCATTGGTTATTTCGGGAAGCCGAGGTTTGCTATGGTTGCGTTATTTTTTCAAATAATTACAATGCGTGTCGACTACAGGTACAGTGTCGACAACTGGTGCGTTTACCTTATTCTGATGCATTTGCAACCAAGTTCCGGACCGCGTACAAGATTGCAAATTTGCAAATGTTCAGAACAGATGTTTTCTGAATTTGCAACAAAGTTTCAAAACTTTTGTAATTATTTCGAGACCAATTCGCCCGAAAAATGAAAATACATGTTCCGGTTAACGTAAAAGGATGCAAATTTATACAACAGAAATTTTGGAATGTTTTTTGGTCGGTTTATCGAAGGAAAACGTTAATTTTGAATTAAAAAAATGTCATGCACCGTTCAATTGGTTGCAAATTTGTTACTTGACATCAAATAATATATTTATCACGACTCCAAGTTTGCAGAACCTTTGCAATTTTTTTCGCAAGAATTCAGCTAATAATCATTTTTAACAATGTTCCAGAAAAGGTTGCAAAATTTCATAGTTTGTTTTTATCTCTTTCCAGACCTTACATTAAAGTTTGAAAACTTTTGGAAGTATTGTCAATTGATTATTTCAATTGACTGCCCTAATCTCCCCCATCAGTAGTGGGGGAAGGAACAGACAAGGGGAAGCATGCATATATTGATGCTTTTACACCACTCTTATTACTTGACATTTCTTACATGTCTCTCAGCGTTTGAATGCAAAACCAAGATGAACGTTTTGAAGTATGAAATTCGATTTTCGAAATCGTTTTGTAAATTAAAATCGAACCATACCTGACGCATTCAGAGCCTGCTGGAAAATTGCATAGTAACAAATTCAAATGACCACAGATCGAACCATGCATAAAACAGTGCGTGCTTTTTGCACATATAAAGTTTGTATTACAAACTAATACTGGCCTGAGGATCTACGCTACAACTCAAAAAATAACTGATATGAATTTTTGAAAAAACTAACGGCCGATCGAGTCGTTCGACTTCTCATTTACTTCGTGTTTTCATTTTCTACAATCGCTATCACGAATACTCTGACAGTTTAAATTTTATAATCAAAAATCTAAATTAAAAGCGATATTTTAAATGAAATTGTTAATAACAAGGTTATAAATAATAAAGAGTGAAAAAATATATCACTATATCATATGAATCTATTCTCCAAAAAATGGCGCAACTAGTTTTCTTCTAACACTTTTTACATGAAAATATCTGTATAGCTTGGCCTATACCCTATAATAATATTTATACATAATTCTGAAGCTTGAAAAATGAATGGCATTTCGATTAAATATAATTCAGGACATATCTGTATTATTGAATTTTTTCAGCTCCCTACCTATTTTACACGAAAAATTTCTTCGTATATCAAGCATGAATTAATTTGCATTGCCTATTCGTTATTCGCAATCCACTAGATATATATCCCAATTGTAAATCATATACGTCAAGTTACCTTTCTCTCGAACAGGTAGATCGAAACGCAAATCTAGAATAGACCGGGACAGGCATCCTGAGTGACAGGTAGATGAGTTCGAATAGACAGTGGTGACGATTCCCAAAGATTAGGTAAATAATGTATTGCATTCAGGTTGCAAATCAAATTGGCGAGGGACATTTCTATTGAGATTCGACGTATCTACCCCATGATACAGTAAAAGAAGCTTCTCAAATACAATTATTTATACATTTCATTCAAATCAATGCCTATTGGTTCTATGTCAATATGTTATAGCTTTCTTCAATAAATATTCTGTTTGTATAACCATTTTGAGAAGCTAATATTTTGGTATTTTTATTCTACTTAATACCTCTAACAAAATCTTTTTGAAAACTGTTTCAAGGTTTTTACTTTTCACCGCACAGAAATATTAATCTGAATACTGTTGTTCTACACGTTCCGTGCCATGCATTTTGTTTATTTAAATTGATGAAGATTTTTGTTATTTTACTATGATTTATGACTAAGTATTTCAATTTTTAATTTTCCTTGTGTTAAAATCAGCTGGCAGATATATATATATATATATATATATATATATATATATATATATATATATATATATATATATATATATATATATATATGTGTGTGTGTGTGTATGTGTGTGTCTGTGGTATATGAATATATTCAGATTGTATATAACTTTTAAAAAAAATAAAAAACTAACTTTTCACAGGTTAAAATAAAAATCTATTGAATAAACGCGTTTCGTCATATCATTGACTCTATCTCGTACGAGAATCGTTTACTCAATAGATTTTTATTTTAACCTGTGAAAAGTTCTTTTATTTCTTTATAAAGTTATAAATATGAACTTTCCCCAAATAAATACCAATTCAATTCAATGGTGCTAAGTAATCAGTTTTGAAATTAACATACATAAGTCAGAACTACAACAATCGAAAGAGAATCAACGTTCAAGAAATACAACTAAAATAACATTTGCACAAAAATATTCAGTCTCAACAAAATAAAACAGATTAAGTGGCAGGCGACATGTCATATTTAAAAAAATCTTCATCATAGAAAACTTCACTAATTAATAAACACTTAATCCTACATTTGAACTGTCTTAGCAGTAGGTTCTGTATTTCTACAAGAAGCCTATTAAACAGTTTTATGTATGTCAATTTTATTTTGGTTGTTAATCTATTAAACTAATAAAATAACGCAAAAACTAATTTAAGCCTTTCATAAAAAGAAGAAAAAATTGGGTTATCATTTTGTTAACTAGAACTTTCATGAAAACATTCCTTTCGGCTCAAAATTTTCACGAATTTTCAAAAAAAATTAATAAATAAATATACTGAAAATAAATGCTAAGAATAAGGACACAATAACTCATAACGGTTGCACTATTGATTTATGCAATAGTATAATTGTATAGCCAACTACACATTAAGAGGACATTTTACGAAACAATAATTTTTCAAATCGGCGTAATGATAAATTTCCCAGATATACACAGTCGACTAACTTCACTAACCATTGTGAATATAGATATGATGAATGGGATTCGCTAAGCACCGTCTGATTTGCAATTTAGCAGCTGTTCCTGCGGATGCACCATCCACTTTTTCAGGAATGCCAATTTTGGAAGGCTATTCGCCTTCGTTAATGGCACTAGGTTCAAACAGGTTCACTGAATAATTCAAGAGATCGGACGGCTCCATACAGCACGTAGAAGTAAACCACATCCATGTACCAATTAAATATAGCGATGTACATCAGTAAATATTTATATAATGTAGATGCGTTCAGTGCTTACATGAAAGGGTTCGATGAAGAATGAGAACATGACATATCAAGATAAATATACAAGTGAATGCGTGCGAAATTTCATCCATGATGCGACATCATATCGGGCCCACTTCGATACCTTATGCAAATGGCTTTACGAGATCGATGAACGACAACAGATATCGAAAAACGCTGAATGTAGCAACACACAACAAATTTATTCGTTGTCGAGGTTGTTTATTTTACTTATATTTTCCCCGAAAATAATGGACTTTTGTACCTTTCGAAGTTTTCAGAACCTTTCTATACCTCCTGGATTTTCTTAATTTTTTTTATTTGTGATATATATGTATATACAGGGTTCCCCAAATTCGATGGCCTATTAGAAGTATCTGAAGAAAGAAGTTAACGACTTGAAATTCGAGCTACACGCATAAGAGGTTATGATCTATACTTGGAAAATATTATCATCATTGCAACGTTGCCAGATCTACGAGTAACTAATGCTCACTATGTTATTTCAAATGGCATACCATGTATATTTTGATATTTTTGTATTCTGTGGAACATTTTGAAACTTTTTTATAGACCATATGACATACCTATCTTGAGCCATTTCCAAAATAAAAATTATTTTTTGAAAAATTTGGCAACAAACATCTTCGAATTAAAAATTTATTTTTTCTCAACTATTACAGCTAGAGCCCTGAAATTTTTGTAAGAGAATTTTATAAGGTTATTTCAACACAATAAATTATGAGAGTCAAGGTATCTCATACAGGGTGTTCACAAAATAATGTTTTTTGGGTAGAACATAAAAGTGGAATTTATGCATTAATTTCAAATGGGACACCCTATATTTTTTAGCAGCATTCAAAGGAAGAACAAATTCCTCAACTGAAAGTATCATATAATATAATACCTATCTCTAGCGGTTCAAGACTTATGGGCCAAAAACTAGAAAAACTCAATTAGAACAAACATAACTTTTCATTCTAGACCTAAGGGCTATCATGGCAACGCAAATAAATGTCACCGGTTTGCTCACGTTTAACCTCGAACTTTGGCGATGTCAGGCATTCAAAAAAATACGCACTCTAAACAAAAAGTGAATAATAATAATAACTAGGTATGCAATCCAAGCTGCTGTTTGCAAATATTGAGCGGAGCAAGCATTTTTTCAACTGAATTTGAGATTTTCAAAAATAAAAGTCATGTCGTCCTTTACCAACATGTATGTTCCGATTCTGTGCCCTGCCTGAAAGCGGACATGTCTTGGACACAAACACCTGTGTTTATGTCATTACAGAGGAGCATAGACCCCACATATGTGCGGACATGTATTGAACATGTTAATCGCATATTCGGAACGGCCTTTTGTGTCACTAAAATTCAAACGGCAATCATTAGTTACATGTTAAGGACGACATGACTTTTATTTTTGACAATTTCAAATTCACTTGAGAAATGCTTGCTTCGCTCAATATTTTCAAACAGCAGCTTGCATTGCATACCTAGTTATTATTATTATTCACTTTTTGGTAAGAGTGTGTATTTTTTTGAATGCCTGACATGTGCCAAAGTTCGAGGTTAAACGTCAGCAAACCGGTGACATTTATTTGCGTTGCCATGATAGCCCTCAGGCCTAGAATGAAAAGTTTTGTTTGTTCTAATTGAGTTTTTCTAGTAAGGCGCATGTCTGCTTCTACCACTCGTCCGTCCTGACGTAACAAATGATGGGGAGCGTAAAAGGGGTGTATAGGGATACCGTTAATATATAATATATGTATATGTTTATATATTTCTCTTTACAATTTGACATCTCCAGCGTCCTCCATTATACCAAATGAGCTGAAATTTGATACCTGTGATCATTCTTGAGGCAGCACAAAACTATTAAAATTTAGGTAAATTCAGTCAAAATTTTGGTATCATCTTCTTCTTCCGGTACCGTACCCGGTTTCGGGCGTAGGCGACCTCTCTACAACTATTCGTGTTGTGCGTGATACAGTAATACACGAATAGAAGGGACCTAGAATTTTACGACGTTTCCGAACGTCTTTATAGAGAGGCTTTACTAGGCAGAATACTTCTCGGTGGTTTGCCATTGCCTTCTGAGAGATGGCTTCACATTAATTCGTTGGTTTAGCCGGAATTCGATCAACCGAGCTTCTGTTCAGTAGTCCAACGCACTGACCACTGAGTTACGGAGCCACTTGGTATCATCTAACCTTGGAGAATGGAGTGGCTGGTAGGTGGTGCATGAGTAGTGGCAAAAGTTGTGGAAATCATTATGAACAACATATCCGAAAATGGAGGGTGCACGGAGCTGAAAACTCCAATTTTGCATCACCAAACCCCTCCAAATCGAATAAGAGGATTGCCAATGTTCACGTGAATTAAGTTGACGAGGGGAAAGTTCTATTTGTCGGTATAAACCTTTTATTTCTATCCGCCGCTAATTTTGTGTCGAAATTTTTTAGGTTGCGACCTCCCGAGCTTCTGCAGATTATTTAGGAGGGTTGAAATTTGGAACGTGGATTGAATTGATGTTTGGAGGTTTCAACTATACTCCTTAACCGCCGCCATTTTAATGTAGAACATGTTTTTTCGTGGGTTTGAAGGTTGTGTTCACCTCCACAGCCCCTTCGAATTGACTTATGTGGTTTAGATGCTATAATGGTAAAGGACTTAAAGTTAGATAAAAATGCTACCTTAATGACGGAGGTCTGCTCCTCACTCATTTTTTTCACAATAACTGGCTCTTTGGAAGTGTTATATTATTTTATTCTAAAACTGTTGACCGTTCATCACAAGGTTTTTTATTTTATCGACATTATTGTTGAATCTCAGCAACGTAAAATTGGGAAATATGTTTCATTTATATTTCTTCGCAGTGCCGGATTAGCCACGTAGCAAGAGTAGCAAAAGCTACGGGCCCCGCGAATTGGGAAGCCCCGCGCTCCAACGCCTGTCTGACAGTAAAAAAAAAGGTTAGATAAGCGTAAAATATCTTGCATGCCTTGAACGTGAAGTGCTTAGGCTATGCTTCAATCACACCTAAAAATCTAAAACTCGATTTCGTCACGTTAAATCGTAGGTATAGGTTGTATAATACATACCACGAGAAACGTTGGCGTCAAAATCTACAACATTTCTAATAATTGAGCGCTGGTCGCACAAGTTGTGTGTATGTACTATTTGCACTACACTACACGCAAGTTTGTAGCACTGCAAAACTAACAGGGGAATTCCCTGGTCGTAAAACCCGAACAGATAAAATAGGATTCTATTGACTTCAAACTATTAGAATTTGATGTAGGTACATTTATATTTGGCACAACATAAAAAACCGTAAAAAGTTCTTCTGGTGTTAGTCTAGCATTGTATTTCAGTTGTATCAGTTTACATTCCACCATATTATTGTAACACCAACACTTGTGACCCCCTGGCGAAGTTTCTTGTCAGTTCTCATGGCTCAACCCCAATCAGCTAACTGACCGTAGGCAAATTGGCTCAAATAGCTCTTTCACAAGTATCATGGATGTCATTTACTTACATGAATATAAATTTGAATTTGATTGTGCGTATGTAGCTTTGATTAATATACGAACAATTTTATTACCAAAGTTAAAAAAAAAGCAAACCAGTTTGATTTGTAAAACTAATTAAAAAAATATAGGAAGTTTATTTCAAAAACTGGTATCATTACAAGCACACAGATATACTTGTTCCTGCAAAGCCGCTCCGGGTTGTCCCGAACACACGTTTTCGGTTTTATTCTCTAATCTGTGTTTAATACCATTGTAACCAACCTAGCTAGCAGGAAGATTGGTTAAACATTTATTGGTTCTGGGTTGTTCTCAGGAATAATAACAAAGTAGGTAAAATGAAGGTATATACTGTTTTCTTTCACTTTTACATAAGACTTATCTTTTTTTGTTTGTTTTATTTAATGTTTCCTCGACGATGGAGATTCCTCTTTGGATGGATTGTGCTCTTGACTTCTGCCCTTTTTTGTAACTAGGTTCCTGGTAGCTCCAGATAACGTGGATTTCAAACTTCCAATAACGTGGATTTCAAACTTCAGATAATATGGCTTTTAGCTCTAACCAAGGTTAAACTCCAGACCAAGTGGCTAAAATAATTCGGGGCAATTCAACATACAATCTCAAACGTAATATTTTCCAAGAATATCTGTAGGGTATCGATGGCCAATTCAAACTAACATTTAGATTTATCTCAAGCAAAGATGCTAAGAAAGACAGTATATGTTCCAACATTAAACTGAACATAAGATACGACCATGTGAAATTTGCCATCGTTAACCTACAAAAATTTTGTGTTAAATTGAGAGAATGAAACAAGCAAATGAATTAGAAATATTTTAAATTAAGAAATGTGAGATGATTATTTCAATATAGAAAGATAAATAATTTTAATATAGATAAATGAAAAAAAATATGAAATGGCGGAAAAATTAAATAAGGAATCAATTCAGATTTTCAAGATAATGCATTAATACGGAATAGTTATATTTCTTCTCATAACTAACCGTCTATCAGACGCCACAGATACTTAATAAATTTAATAAACCTTAATACAGTATTCGTTTACTAGGTATGAATATAATTTTACTCTAACTTAACACTTCAACAGACACTTGTCGAAAGAGAGCGATGTTCCCCGTGCTACGTGCAAAATAAGACCCTGTCTAGATACTCTCGTTCTACGCAACTCATTAATCATAGAGGAAACAAAAGTGACGTATCGGTTATAGATAGCGTTAATCACGGTACCTATTTCAGTGCAGAATGCAGTGGTTGCAGTTAAGTGGAGAATTTACACGTTACACGATAAACTTGAGAACCTAAAGCAAACCAAGGGCCTCTTGGCTGAATTTGCTACAGGCCCCGTGCTGGCTTAATCCGGCACTGTTTCTTCGTCATAGTGTGACTCACAGTTACTTATTTTCTTTTGAGGTACAAGTTTTTCGAAATGCGGAATTCATATTTCTTAATCACTTTTTCGTCGTTCTAGGTAAAAGAGTGACACACAGTCATTTCGTTATTCCTTCAAATTCAATTTAATTTCAAAATATGCGATTCATATTTCTTAATCAGTTGTTATTGGAAATCACCAAAAATTAATAAACCTAGGATGCATCTATGACATGTAATGAAAACTGATATTCCATTTTGCATTCCTTTAAAAAATTGAAAGTTTACAAGATTTAATTGCATTTTTGCATAATGATTATGGAGATGTACACTTGTTATGAAATATTTTAATGTAACCTGAACGACTACAATAATATGGATAAATAATTCGAATCGGGTTCAACTGTGTAATGTATTTTATGAAGTTTCGAAGGACGGCGATAATTTACAGTTCACTTAATTTTCCTGTTTCGTACTTCACGTTCTTGCGTGGAACTCGAAAGCCGCTCGTATAACAAGCTACAAGAATGGCTACTGGTTTTGAAAGTTTAATATTCAAATTCTTCCAGCCATGGCCTAAGTAACAGCCGGAACATTAATATAATTTGATGATTAACAGAATCGTTGTGTTCGTTATAAAAATTTGCATGCATAATTATATTGAATGGCGGCCTGTTCTCCATTTTTCTTGCGCCATAATTTTATGTAGGTACATACCTATTTTTGAATATTACAAGTTAGTCTTTCTGTATACTAAAATAAATTGGGTGTTATTAAGTGTTATATGTGATATTCTTTTCTTTATTTATGATGAAGTTTTTTTTTCCGATGAAAATAATTAGCAAACGTAGATTTACAAGTTTATTTATGGATATTTATTTAGGTATATACTACTTTTGTTTGATTATTTGATAAGTATCAATGCTGAAGATTGCGTATTTTTAATTGAGAACATTTGGTCGTCCTCCTGAAGCATAGGTATATCTATCAGATAAATAGTACAAACTTAAAATTCTTGTCTTAGGTAACTTTTAAGATATATTTACATCCTTGTTTGTGCGTACAAAATTATGAAATGTTATTTGGGTCCTTTGCGATCCATTTCTTCATCATTATGTGTAACTTCTTAAAAATAATCAGTTATTGTGGTGACATATAATTTTTGTCGGTCTAATGTAATTAGTTTCGCAAAAGAAATTACCTTTTTTGTTTGACTTTTTCTGGTGCAGGTTAACAATCATCATATTGATTGATTCTCTATTAATTTGTATCTTTGTGAATTTTTTTTAAATCCTCATAATTATTTCCAGTTGAACCTGATCTATTATAGAAGTTTTATGATACGTATTTCGAGGAATCATCTCGTTCGTACATTCTGAAGAAATTTACATTCAAAATCAATAATTTATTAGTCCCCATCATATGTTTTTCATCAATAATTTTGAAATTTTGAATAAACTCCTGTTTCTTTCTATTCAAAAATTATTACATTATTAGTGACAAGCGTGTAGATACGCAATAAGAAAACTTCCATACTAATGAATGCTTCATTTCAAGTTTAGATACTTTTTGACCCTCAAAATAATTGATGAAATTTCTTTCAGTCCTAAATTTTCCGATAGAATTCCAGTATCTGGAACGTTAACTCAATGTTTGTTATTTCTACCTGCTCAAATGTATATCTGTATGTATATATATATATATATATATATATATATATAAATATATATATATATATATATATATATAAATATATATATATATATAAATATAAATATATATATATTAATATATATATATATATATATATATATATGAAATTTGGTAGAATATTTTGTTCCTAAGGCAGCACAAAATTACCAATTATGAGTTTTTCAAACTGGTGCCAAAAGATGTGGAAATTAATTATGAACTGCATATCCAAATATAGTCTTCTAGGGCTTGCTGGAGGTTGTATGGTGCAAAAAAAAACGGCGTTTGAAGGTTTCTTCCTCAAACCCCTTCAAATTGAATTAGCAGGTTTGAAATTTCGGAATAAAACTTGGACTAAGTTTATGTTCTCTAACTGTCGCCGTTTTTATGTATGGATTTCTTGTTTTTTTTAGTGAGTTTTGAGTTTTTTGCACAACTCCACTGCTTCTGCTGATCATGAGTTAGAATGTTAGAATTTGTTGGGTGAATTGAGTTGATGTTAGACTCGTTTGGGTGGTTTGAACTATCCTTCTTTAACACAGTTTCATGTTTCAAAGTTATTTTGCCCATTTCAATAACTCCTCCAAATTAAGTTTGAGGGTTGAAATTTGGTGTGTGGATTGAATTGATGCTGGAGAAATGCTTTTGGTGGTAGCAACTATCTTTCTTAACTGCGACCATTTCAATGTAGAGATATATTGTTCATGGTATTTAATATTTTTCTCTCCTTCAAAGTTAAGGAATAAAGAATTTTTACATAGAAAAAAATTGGAGAGAAAATATGACCTTAGTGGTGGGGAACGCTGCTACTCACTCGTTTTTCATCATTTGATTTCAACATGTATGTCTTGTACACTATACCCCTAGTGTACATCATCAGATACAATAGAGAGATACGTGTTCAAATTTCTAATTACAAAGATTTTACCTAATGATTGTACAGTGTGCCAAAAAAAGTCATACATATTGAATTAAATTTAAAAAAAAAACATTATTGTTGGCTCCTTTCATTTAGCGAAATTATTAATTCAATATGAAATGTATTCCTCGAAATGAAACTTTCGACGCATATCATCTTCTTCTCGATGTTATTATACATCTCAGAATGTTATCGGAAATCATGAAATTCATATATTCGAGATAATATATGATATATGACGAGAAAATCAACGTCCTGTCACTCTGTATCCATAAATCCAGGAAAAATATTCACAGAATGTCAACCTTCGACAAACGGTCTCCAAACAAAAATTCCACCTTACAGCATTTTTAGAATATCTCGAGTAGTACAGAATCACGATGATTTTAAAAATGTGGTTTGGGATAAATAAGAAACGATGGCGATTATCATGAAGGTATAAAAAGAATAATCTCTAGAATAATGTTTCTTGTCGCAGCTCGTATCTTTCTGATGTGTGTTGTATATCGTCATTTTGACTGACGAAATTTGTAATATGGTGTCAATTTACATCTTAATGAGTCATTAAATTTACATTTCTATTACCATTTTTATATGGAAAAGACATTGGAATATTCGGTGTGTTATATGAGTATATTTGATAGATCGAAATGACTTTCGAATTGAATTGTATGCCTTGGCACTTAAAACACCTATCAAAAATACAGAAGATATTTATTTCACTATACCAATAGTCTCATAATCAGGATGCAAATAATATTTATTTTAAAAAATATTGAATTTCGAAACGCATTTTCATTAATTCAATTTTTATTTGAATTTCAAAATAATAAATGTATTGAATAAAGTTTAAACTTCAAAATAAAACACACTTAGCATAAGTTTCACTATATAAAAATATTCAGATACTGTATTTAGCAGTAACGAATAGTCGACAGTTTCGAGTTATAAACTCATTATCAATACTGACTACAGGAGAGTATTACATCTTATTTTATAAAACAGACAAAGGCAAAGGTGATGCCTGACAATCAATTTGTACGTTTACAAGGGGTAATTTACTATTATGGGCGGAACTTATTTCAGGAAGGTCAAGGCGCTTTCCTTTGTTTCCTGAATGCAACAAATTGGGTTTTGTTGAAATCCAGGAAGTGATTAAATTTCATACAATGTTCGGAGAAGCTAGTGGTATTTTATTTTGTAAAATTGACTTTTAATGTTCTTCAACACGAATGTTTATATTCCTTCCTGTTTGTCCAATATAGAAAGCAGGACATTCGTCCCAAAATATTTTGTAAACACCACTGTTTTCTCCGATGTCACATTCTGACCAAGAATGACTTCAAGTTTCTTTTATTTGTACTAATTATTTTAACGTTATTTCTCGATAGTCTTTTACAAATTTTGCTACTCAAATTCGGCACATAAGTAATTTATTGGAAAGTATTTCCGTTCTTCATTAATAGTTTACGTGGGGTATATTGAATGCAACAGATTCTTTATTCGTTTTTTCCCAATGAGCTCATCGATAAGGCTTTCATTGTAGCCGTTATTGGTGGCTTATAATTTAATTGTATTAACTGCGGTTTGAAAATTTGTTTCCGATAATGGAATAGTGAACAACCTATGTATGAACGAATGAAAAGCACTGAGTTTTATTTTAAAGTGTTGGTTACTGTCGCTGTGAATTAAAGTATCTGTGAAGGTTGGTTTTCTATAAATGATGAAAGTAAGGGAATTCAAATTCCTAGCAATCTGAACGTCTAAGAAATTCAAGGTACTGTTTTCGTTTTCTACTTCTTTTGTGAATTGAATCGAGTTGTAGAAAGTATTTATATATTTAAGGAAATTATCTAACTGCCTCCATAATTAAACGTTAGTAATTAAAATATTATCAGAATTGGAAATTTTTTCTTCTAAGTTATTCGTGAAAATTTCACTCAATAAAGGCGATAACGGTGATCCCATGGGCAATCCGTCTTCTTGTTTCTATGATATATTATTGAATTTGAAATAACTCTGTTTCAAACATAAGTTCAAGGCAGACATTGTTTCGTTGACTGCCTGAATTGTTAAATTTGGGTTCATCTCTAGATATCGCTTAACAATATTTTTAACTTCTTGAGTTGGCGTGGAAGGAAATAAGTTGATAACATTAAATGAAATTAATTTAGCATTTAAAGGAATTTTGATATTCTCAAGATGATTAACTAACTGAATAAAATTTTTAATGCTATACTCTGGATTGAATTGGATTAAGGTGGGTAATTTCTTATTCGAATACTGCTTGATCTCGGTCTTGATGATGAGTTCATAACTCGAAACATGTCGACTATCCTTCACTGCTAAATACAGTATCTAAATATTTTCGTATAGTGAAAGCCAAGTATGTTTTATTTTAAAGTTTAATCTTTATTCTTTATGACGTTTCATCAAGTGATGTGCGAGAATTCAATCTCAGTTAATAAATGTATTATTCATAGGTTAACCCTTTCCGGCCCAAATTATTTTTTTGTGGAAAAAATATTATGTATGGTTTGATAATGGTTTATTAGAGATAAGAGAGAAGAAAATTAAACAAATTTCAAGATAAAAAAACATAAGGATTATCCTGCAGGATGTGGTCACTCCACATAACCAGTAGGAACATAATATAACCAAACAATATAACCTATTTTGCGTAATATACCTAACATGAAACAGTTTTTGTCATGTTTCAAACACAATTCTACTTTGCACGCTGAACATTTCTTACAAATCATACAAGTCATCTGCAGGAAGATTTTCTAAATATTCAGTTATTGGGTTCCCAACCCTCCCGAATTGCCCGGATGACTCAGGTAATAATGGTCAACCTCCCGACTTCCCAGGGTGACTAATTTCCTCAGTTTTTTTAAAATTATACGCAACCGCGCTCTACTAATCAAACTTCGATTTTTAATGATTATGATTTTGTGGTAAAAAACTGTCGAATATTAAAAGCAGAGTATATATAAATTAAAAATAAATAAATGTGATTGACATTTTCTTCAACCCCTCCCTATTAAACTCCTTAAAAAAATTTCCCGGGTTGGTCCTTTCGAAAATTGGCAAGCCTATTCAGTAGGTAGGTACTCCAAACTTGTTTCCTCAGAACTAAAATAAGATAACACGATTACGTAGGTGCCCAGTGGTCACTTCAGGAGACCCCAACAAAATTAGTAATTTCGAAAGAAAGGAAACATTCACGTTCAATATATTCATGAAAATGCATAAGTAAAACATAAGTAAATAACTTTGGAGGCATTTTTCCACCATTCATAAATAAAAATAACAAATTCACACAGTTTCAGCAGATCCTCTGAGTAGTGTCCAACTATAGTAAACAAATGCACGTTATACGCGCTTCGACTTATTTCGGTCTGTCTTCGATGAACACGTCAAATTTTGCTATATTAGACAACCCACAAAACACACTGATATACTGAAATAGCCAACGAGCAGTTTTACTCATGACTAACAAACTGTGGTCTTCCTAGCTAGCCAGTTGCCCTGAAAGGGTTAAGAAGGCTTTATTATTAACAAGGATTTGTTATAATATCCATTATATTTATAATTGAGAATGAAATTCATCCAGTGAGAAACGCTGTTTGGTTTCTGTACTTTTCATATATTGAATTCATAATTTTTCATCTGTTTGAAAGAAAATAACTCCTGCATATACTACATAAGCGAATGGTTAATTTAGTACCTATAAATTGAATCAATGGTGATAAATTAGAAATGAACCTCTCCATCGTTCACAATTTTAACTTTCCAGAATCTTTGAGTTTCTTTCACTTTTCAAATATTGGATTAGTTAAGTTTTCATTTGAGAAAAAAAAATGAACTCATTAAATAGGTACCTACATTTTGATTGAAGTAGTTAGCTGAATTATTTAATTTATAAAAATTTGAATCATGATTAGAAACAAGTTGTTATTCAACTTCCCACGCTTCTACTATTTCTAGTAAAATTCTGAAACGTCATTTCAAATCCAATTATCTTCCTCTTACTAGCATAATGTTCTGTGGCCTAATGGTTCGTCGTTTCGAGGTGGTAATACAATTTTAAGTGGACAAAATTAATTGAATGGATGGGCTTTAATTTCATTGTACTTATGTGTAGAAGTAGCTAACTTATTTTACGAGAAATAATCTTCAATCTTACGTAGCGAATGACTAGAGAGAATAATCACGTATGGGTAATAAAACAAAATTCGATACTAAAGGAATAATTGATTCAAGATTTCAGATCTTGGGGATTAGTGGTCTTTTTAGCAGGTTTTCACTTTGAAAACCTGCTTATTAAAATGGGTGCGACTAGCAAAGTTTGACCAAGGACCAAGATAGTTTTTCGTTTCATGACTTTTTATGATGCTTGGCACCACAAACTCAATTTCATATATCTCTATATACAGGGTGATTCATCAATATGTGTAAATATTTCAACGGGAAAATTTTGAGCTCAAAATATGAAGATCTAACCCAATTTGCTTATACAAAATATATCTTTTTACTGATATACAGTGTGTTTTATTCAGATTATTAAAAATAAATTTTTTTCATTACTTTAATGCTGCTTGATATTTCTTTATGATATTTGGCAGTAAGTTAAAGTACTTTGGGAAACATCAAATAATAGTAAAGAACACATAAAAGTACATAAAAATCAAAAGAATTGTGCAGCCATATGTTCAACGTCAAATATCTCGAAAAATAGTGTACCTTCTTTACAGAGAAAATATTGGAGAATCGAGAAATTATACTAAAATGACAATTCTGCCAGTGGCGTAGAATTTAGGAAACGAAAACTCTTGCCGTGCCCCTGCCGTACGCCACTGGTGATAGCGAGAAAGTCTTTACTATTATTTGATGTGTCCCAAACTACCTTTACTTACTGCCAAATATCATAAGGGAATGTCAAGCAGCATTAAAGTAATGAACAAAATTAATTTTTAATAATCTAAATAAAACACCCTGTAAATCAGTAAGGAGAAATATTTTGTATAGGCAAATTGGGTTAGATCTTCATATTTTGAGCTCAAAATTTTCCCGTTGAAATATTTACACATATTAATGAATCACCCTGTATATCTCACATATATATAATTATATATATATATATATATATATATATATATATATATATATATATATATATATATATATATATATATATATATATATACATATATATACATATATGCGTATGTTCATATGTATGTATAAGCTTATTAGGCCAAGCTACAGAGATTTTTTCATGTAAAAAGTGTTAGAAGAAAACCAGCTCCGCCATTGTGTGTAAAATAGTTCCACATGATATAGTGATATGTTTTTCACTCGACTTTATTATTTATGTCTTTGTTTTTAACAATTTTATGCAATAAATCGCAAATTTTTTTTAGTTTTTTGCTTATAAAATTGAAATTATCAGTTTAATCGTGATGGTGTCAATAGACTTATTGTAGAAAAAGAAAAGACAAAACAAATGAGAGGTCGGACGACTCGATCAGACCCTTAGTCTAAGGGAAAATTGGAAAAAATCGTCCAAAATGCAGTTTTTTCAAAAGTTCATAACTCGGTTATTTTTTGAGTTGTAGCGTAGATCCTCGGGCCAGTATTAGCTATTGATATGAACTTCATTTTTGCGAAGATCAGGAACTGTCCGATGCATAGTTTTTGATCTGTGGCCATTTGATTATGTTACTATGCAATTTTCCAGCAGACCTGAATGCGACAGGTATGGTCCGATTTCAATTTACTAAAAAGATTTTGAAAGTAGAATTCTCATAGTTCAAAACGTTAATCTTGGTTTTCCATAAAAACGCTGAGAAATATGTTAAAAATAAAGCTGAACATGACGAAAAACGGCCGAGCGCGTGAGAGTAGTTGAAGAGTGGGGGTAGAGCAGCAGGCAAGGAGAAGTATGACGTTCGAAAGCGTCGGCATTTTGAACGTGACAGTAATTTCTAAACGTTGTCAGATAATAATTGTAAACCCCCACTCTTCAACTACTCTCACGCGCTCGGCCGTTTTTTGTCATGTTCAGCTTTATTTTTAACATATTTCTCAGCGTTTTCATGTAAAACCAAGATGAACGTTTTGAACTATGAGAATTCTACTTTCAAAATCTTTTTTGTAAATTGAAATCAGACCATACCTGTCGCATTCAGGTCTGCTAACCGAGTTATGAACTTTTGAAAAAACTGCATTTTGGACGGTTTTTTCCAATTTTCCCTTAGACTAAGGGTCTGATCGAGTCGTCCGACCTCTCATTTTTTTCGACTTTTCATTTTCTACAATAAGTCTATTGACATCATCACGATTACTGTGATAGTTTCAATTTTATAAGCAAAAAACTAAAAAAAAACGCGATTTTCTGCATAAAATTGTTAATAACAAAGACATAAATAATAAAGTCGAGTGAAAAACATATCACTATATCATGTGGAACTATTTTACACACAATGGCGGAGCTGGTTTTCTTCTAACACTTTTTGCACGAAATGCTCACTCTAAATCTCTGTAGCTTGGCCTATATGTATTTTAGCGTGGTTTACACGTTTGGATGGGATTGGTTTTGGTTCGAATTGGTTGGGGGAAATATATCTTATTTACACGATAAAGGTCGGAATTTTGGAGTAATAAGGTTGAAATTTTGTAAGTAGGCATTTTCGAAAGATATCTTGGATGGTGTTTGGTTTTGGTTGGAATTGGTTGGGGGGTTGACCCCCTGGGGGAAGAAATAAATCTTGTTCACATGATAAAGGCCTTATTTTGAAGCAATAGGATTGAAAATTTGTGAGTAGTTTCTTATGATATATTGGATGGAATTGGTTTTGGTGCGAATTGGTTGGGGTTGACCCCTCACGGGAGGAAATAAATCTTGTTGACACGATAAAAGGCGCAATTTTGTAGCAATACGGTTGAAAGTTTGTAAGTACGTAGTTTCGTATGATATCTTGAATGCGATTGGTTTTGGGACGAATTGGTTGGTGGTTGACCCCCGGGGATGAAATAAGTATTGTTTACACATTAGAGGGCAATTTTTTTGGATTTGGAATAAAAATCATGAATGAATGAATAGAATTTTTAAACTGGATACGTTATGAAAACCTGCTTTTCTAATGCGATAGAGTTTTTTACCTTATTTCGGGAGCTGAGAAAAGGAAAAGGACCGCGAGAATCGTAGCCTATGGTACTTTAAATGTCGAATTCGTATTCCCTTAACAACCAATTCATGAAAAATATACTAGTTGACCATAGTCAATTTCATATACCAAATAAAGTGAACAATAATTCAATAATTTACAATTATCAAACAATCTTCCAAGGGAGGTGGTTATGTGTATTCCTCGACGGAAAATCTGTTAACCACTGTCGCAGAGTAGACAGCTTCATGTTAGGAAGTATTTATTCTCTCGACGGAATCTTAATTTTCGGTATAAACAATGTACTTTTGGTTTCCAATATCTTTGGCGAAGAGCGCTATGGGTTGTTATTCATATAGTAGTTCGATCGCGGTTGAATTGGGGAACATTAAGGTATATTTCAGTTCACTACCAGTCACGTAAGCTTCACTGAAGAGATCTAATAAGATCGAAACAGCTGTTACTTATATTCTTTTTAGCAGCGGTAATTTCGTGAAGTGCAAAATGCTATTGCTTTCTGTGAGATTTTATCTTCTACGATTTTATTTTATCTCTTAGGCGGGCTACCCACGGACGTCGATGTCTTAATGCATCGACGTGCATCCAAAAACGTGCAACCTGATTGCGTACACACGTACGTACAAAACCATAGTTTTGTCCAGTCTGCTAAAATGTTTGGCCAGATGTCTGAGCAGGAAGAATATTTAGCTCTGGTGGCAGTGGCGTGTACAAAGAAAAAGGAAAATGAAAATCGTCACCGAATGTGGTCTAAAGGTTGGTTTCTAAAACGATAAAAATTTTCACACATTCGCTTTAGAAAAATGGAGGTTAGAACTAGAGGACTCTCGTAATTACGTAAGGATGAACGAAGAAACCTATTCGTAACTATTGGACATGGTTAGTTATTCCATTAATAAAACGTCAAGACACAATGATGAGATTGGCAATAACTGCAGAAATTACTGTAAGAAATTACCAAGATTTAAAATTCACTACTTTAATATCTCCTAAAGCCTCGCCGTACCACTTCTCTTCGAGATAAAAACTTTTTCATATTATCTCGGAAACCCACCACGAAGACTATTGATTTTAGGGACAACTGTACTTTTTGCAGCATTTGGTTGAATGATTTGCAGCTTCTCTATCGATATTTTGTATGCTTAATTTTTTTATTTCGGTCTAAATAGTGCTGTAATTTTGTCTGCCACAAGCAGGGTAGGTCCCTGTACAACTCCACAAATTCCCGGGACATTGTTCTGCAGTCAGACATAATGATGAAACTATCTGCAAACATTTTTAGTAAATATTATACAAATTCATGAAATATTTAACTTATTATTTTAAATACCTACTGCAGTAACAAATTATTTTGCTGCTATAAAAACCCACACTCCACGGTAATTTGCATCCACACGTAGAGACTTGAATGCATTCGTTGAATGCGCATCCAAAAATTCAAGCGATTCTTGAAAACATCAAGGCGGCATTCATCCGGGTTGTGCATTCAAAAACGTGAGTTTTCTGCATCCACATTAACATTATTGGTTGCACGTTCTTGGATGCACGTTGATCTATTAAGACATCGACGCCCGTGTGTAGGGGCCTTTAACTAGAATTGAATTATATGGATGAAAAGTTTAGACTTAAAAAGATACTCAATTGAATTAGGAATTATAATATTGAGAAAAAATTATAAATGTCTATAGATTATCAATGCGTGTTTGCAAATTTCAACTTCTGATGTGCAGAGGTACGCATTTTTTTGATTGAATTAGGTAGATCTACCATGTCGAGACTGCAGTGGAAAGGAACAATCGATTCAGGTACCTTTATTCCGTTGAATGAAGCAAGTGGTCCAACATTTCCTCATCATAATAGCACACTTTTACTATATGCTTGCCCCAAGATCTTTCTCACGACATTTTATACACAAAACTGCGTTCTTTGTTGATAGATTCCCGAACAAAAGATTGGGCTGAATCGTTTATAGTGGGATTATCCAACCATCTGAAAATAAAGGTGGCAACGCTATTTTTACTATTGAATGTTTACGCCGTGGAGCTTTTTCAACTACGCCTCAAACTTCCAAATACTTCACAACTAAAAAAGCTATTACTAAACTTTTTCATGAAAGTTTAAGTTCTGAGTCAAATTATATTGAAAAGACGATATATTTCATAGGAAATTGTTGTCTTATAGTGTAATTTAAATAGTGTAAAACGTAAGATTGAAATAAAACATTATGTCATCAGAAAACGCTAATAATATTTTTTTTTTCCAGGTGAGTGTTTTTCGAAATAGTTCATCTATGGATTTTCTTCTAATGTATCCGTAAGTAATAATTTATTTTTCGCATACCTATACTTACAATGATTATCATCATTTGTATAATTTGAAAATTAAAATATAATCGAAAAGTAATGACGGATCGTGATAATTGAAATATTTCAATCAATTTTCACATCTGGTTCTTCTTCAGGTATTCCCAAGCCGCATGAAATTCTTTCATTTCACTCAATTATTGAATTAATTATGAGTACCACTGATCTGACTAAAGATGAATGAAAATTCTTTCGCACCCCGCAGCTAAAGAGTGAGGTCAGGTGGACATTTCCACAATACAAAGGACAATTTAATAGTGATTACACTTTACCTTCTCCTTTGAACCATGGTAATGGGTTTTTAAGTATCAGTTTTATCTGTTAATTCGAAAGAGATGATATTGTCTTTCTCCTTCAACACTGACACTGGGACAATCGACTGTATTATTATGTCTCGATTTTTGTCAGGTTAGTTTCAACTGTTTTTTAGTTCGTCTGGGTGAAAATGTACTGCCAATGCAGGCTATCGTCGGGCCAGTATATATATTTTCTCATGATAGCAATTACTTTCTTGAGTCGGAAATATACATATTTTGAACACACGTATAAAATATTTTTCTTTATTGAAACACTTTCAATATGACCGCATGCTTTCTTGGTACTAAGTACCTATACCATATCGCACTTGGGGCGAAGGGAAGCTAGGCCTAAAGATGAGTAAGATTATTGCACGAATAACATGAATTATTACGATCCAGCCTTTTGGCGAATGAAAGCTATGCCTAACATAATAGGAAGTAATGTGAACTTAATCGTCAGCTGTATTCGTATATACGTATTGATATGTTTCGGAAAGTGATTCTTTCAATGCGGGCGGCATGTTTAGTTCCATAGACGGATAATTGCAATATGCAAATAGAAAGTATGTAATATTTACTCATTCAACTAAGGAATATTTTGGGAAATTTTATATTGAAGTGAGAATTGGTTATTTATCATAAATTACATATAATTACAAATAATTTAAGAACATTTTATATATATATATATATATATATATATATAAATATATATACAGATACAGGTTGGACCACGACGAACTGCATCGATCGATATCTCAGAAACTGAATGTAGGAAAAATTTGAAATTTTGGGAACTTGCTAGATGTCTTGGGGCCTATACAGCTAAAATATTTTCACATGTTCTTGAAATAACTTTATCACATTTTCCATAAATAATAAATAAGTTTGAATAATCTTCGTTTGTATAATTTAACCGGGATGCCATTACGATGATTTGAAATGTCAAATACGATCGTGGCTATCCTAGATCTAATTGTTTAACGATTAAATGCTAAATACTACAAAATAAGAAAAATGGGGGGTTTCCATTTGAAAAAATTGATATTTCTCAGTTTTCTCAATCTCATTTTAAATCTTATTTTTTAAACACTCGATTAGTTATCCAAGTATTATACAAAATCTATTAAAGTAAGTCCTTTTCAACAAAGAATCTAACCCAAAGTAAGTAAAAAAGGCTTTCTTATAGGAACAATTGATAATTATATTAGGGCTTGCAATCGTCGTTTTTGACATAAAAACCTAAATATGCCCAAAACGCTTATACTTAGGCATGATACATAGAATCTGCCCAGAATCCAAAAATGTAATAATATATAGGGTATCCCATTTAAAATAAGCGACTTAGGGTCTATTTCCGGTACAACCGGAAGTGCCCAATAGATGAAAATATTTTAGCTGTATAAGCCCCAAGGCATCTAGCAAGCTCCCAAAATTTCAAATTTTTTTCTACATTCAGTTTCAGAGATATCGATCGATGCATTTCGTCGTGGTCCACCCTGTATATATATATATATATATATATATATATATATATATATATATATATATATATATATATAGATATATATATATATATATATATATATATATATATATATATATATATATAAGTATATACATATATATTTATCTACATATTTAATAAAATCCTTTGTAATTATGCATAATAATGCATATAGTTCGAATAGTTGTGATAGCATAGTTATTAACTGTTCTCATTATATGTTTACATGTAAATATTGTTATGAGAATATATGTTAAATTGAACATTGTCCTGGTGAGAATATTGTTTTCCTTCTACTAAATTCTGAATAAGTTTTGCTGTCTTGAAAAGATCACTGTAAATAGTATTATATAAAACCTGATAAACACAATTATTCTGATTTTTTTTTCATTTGATTACTCTCAGTTATCGTTTATTTATTTCATACTGCCTTATTTTTAATACATAATATATAGCGAAAAGAACCGGGAGTCCCACGACATTACTAGTCTTTTTCTTTCCTTTTCAATAACATATATATCAGTATATATATATATATATATATATATATATATATATATATATATATATATATATATATATATATATATATATATATAATATATATATATATATATATATATATATATATATATATATATATATATATATATATATATATATATATATATATATATATATATATATATATATATGTTCCGTTATTGAATATGAAAGCTCTGAGGAAGCTATGCTTGCTTCACAATATTTTACGCAAAAATACTGCGAATTTCATACACAGTAAAAGTTTAGGTTTTTAATAAATATTTATTAAAACTAGTTATTAACAACTTGATGAGACGAACAATTGAACTTAAAGAATCATTTCAATATTTTAAAGAAACTCCAGTATTGTAGATCATTCCAACTTTTCCAATTGCCTTTTCTTTATTAACAATTCTATATTAAGAATATCCATTTCGATTTGATGTTTTTCCTTTTTTCTTTTATTTTCTTCTAGCAGCAATTTTCTCCGTAGGTATTGGAAATTACCACCGGTGAAAAAGTGACAACAATATGATCTTTTAAAAAATCTCCTTTTAGACGACTTTGTGTTATCACATTGAGTTCCACGAGAATAGCTCAGAGCTAGAACATTTTCAGTAAAATTAAGTGCTAAAAAAATATCTATTTCTAACTCACTTTTACTAAGTATGATTTTCGTGTTCATAGTATCTAATACATCCAATGCAGGAGGAACTGAAATGTCATATATCCTTTCTTTCGCTATATTTGCATGATTTTCGTCTTCTGTTCGTGAGAGTGATGGTGGTATCAATAATCCTAAAATAAAAACAATCAGAGTTAATAATTTTTTATAAAAATTATCAAAATTATCATATAGACAAATTTTATTTCTCTGACCTGAAGGTGCTACGAACGCTTGAGTTATTATCGGTTTCCATTGGACATTCTGTGGCAGCTACGAAAAATAATATTTAGAAGAATATAAGTTTTTTAGAGGCACAGTTTAGAATAATTATATTCTATAAACTGCGTGAAGTAATCTGTCATTTAAAAAACGTCATCTACTATTGTTCTATTTTGTAAAGTAGTCCCGCTACAGAAGATGGCGGAAGGGAGGAAAAATATGTAAAATAATTGACTGGAAAAATTACGGGATATAACGATAATTCATTGTTTCCGACATTTAGAGCTGGTTAGTGATGAAGCACTACATGAAAACCAAGAACAAAAAGCTGTCCTTTAAACATTTAGAAAAGAGAAGGTTAGACAATATTACATAATAACGAAAGAGGTGAAAATCACCCAGAGCCAACAGGTATACTTAAAGGAAATACTATTTTCAAAAACTACTCTATAGTGAAAAAAATAGAGAAAACAGAAGAAGGTGAGTAAATAAACCTGATGGGGAAGAGGAGGAAGAAATAGAAGGTATAAACATGGAAGAATAATTAGAAAAAGTGATAAAGAACTTACAGCATGGAAAAGCAACAGGGAGTGATAAGATAAGAAACATCAGGAATATCAAAAACATTGCAGGAAAATTAGAGGATATCGAAAATACTAAACCAATCATGGAATCATGGGAGAACAAAGATATATTAGAAGTATCGGGAACATCACTGATAATAGAGACGGAAAACTATTAAAATAATAAAACGAATATATGAAACATCTAAAAATTATGTGATCTATAACATCAAACCTTCTAAATCATTTAAAACAGAAGAAGAGTGTCCGACGCTTTATAATGTTTTTCGACGAGATTATCAAAAACTGCTCAAATAGATCAGAGAAGATGTATGTTGTTCAGAAAAACTTATAACGCTTAGTAATATCTGAAGGAGCTTTTGCAGATGACGGAGTTTTTGTTGACGTTAAAAACCTGAGAAAAAATCTACTAATATGGTAGGAAGATCAACAACATACATTATATGGCAAATTCTAAAAAAGAAGAACATGGCACGTGAAACAAAGCTGAAAGTGTAGAAGAAGGAACAGGTCAATATTGAAATATGCTTGTGAATCCTGGGCAATGATAATAAGACAAATGAGCAAGATAAAAGCCGCGGAAATGAAGTACCTAAGTGGAGTAATATCAACAGAAAATAGAATAAGAAATGATGTAATTAAGAAGAACTAAATGAAGAACCAACCCAACCGAAAAAGTAGTGGAGGAGCAGTAACGAGAATCCAGAATTAGTAAGATGAGGACGATCTCAAGAGGAATAGAATTCAGAGGTAGCGAAGGCAACGGAAAGCAGAGGTTCGAGTAGGGCGGAAGCAAAGATACTAGAGATAGAGGAAAATCCAGAGATTTCGTTTTTGAGCAACGAATATAATTATTGTAAACCCGCCACTGCAAGGTAAATAGGTTTACTGGTTCACCACTTGACAAAGTATTATCTTCAGCTGAGCATGTTTTCACCCCTTGTGTAAAAAATCATCATAACCTTCAACTATTGTGACTTACTATTGTAGTTGTTCCCTCAGACTCTTGCGAAGAAGCTTCTTCAAATGGTTTGTTATTTATACTGCTATTTGAAGTGTGCTGTACTTTGCTCTGAAAAACTAATAAAACTTCTGATAACTGGAAGAAAATACTGAATTAAATTTATAATATAATATTAATATAAATTTTATTTCATTTCTGACAAAAACAATATAGATTTCTCGTTGCTGAGAAAAGCCAGTTAGTAAATTTTCCCGTCATCTTTAAGGTTCATTTACATTGCCAAGAACAGTTTCATACTCAATTTTGGTACCACTTTTGGGAACTATAAATTATTTTTAATCTGCAACTTCTATGATGGTTGAGAAACAGAACAAATTGAAGAACTTTCCTAATTCTGATTGATCATATTTTTTATCTGAAATGCTTGAGTTCGACAGTTTTATGAGAATGCATTTTTTTTCCAAATCAAAGATAATTTGTTTAATTTTGAATATGTCGTTTCGCGATCATCTTGATGAGCTTCATATTGCATTCAACTAACCTTCCTTTCCTATACATTCTTGTTGCTGTTCTTGATTAACTAGAATCTGCTGGTCCATCTCATTCAAGTTTCCAGTGTGCTCGTATGTCATGTCATCGAAAAAAGGTTCTTCCTTAAGCTGTAGCGGAATATCTGGAATTGATAGATTTTCAACTACGATACTCTTGAAAACAAAATAATTTCAGCTGAAGATTCCACGAGTTGAATATAATTTGATATTACTAAGTTGGAGAATCAATTCAGTTGAAGCTGAAGTTGTTTACTGGACTCACTTTTAATCTATAACAGTACCTCGCACCTTAGAATATAGAATGATGTACTGATACCTTAGATATAGACTGTACCTTGGCTTAATGATTGATGTTTTCATACTGTTCTTCTATACCAGTTTTATGCATTACTCAATTTTTGCGACTGTAATACTCACCAAAGTCATCATCATCTAAATCCAGAATATTCATAACCTTTTCCGATAATTCTGACAGTTTATTGGCAGTGTGTTCTCTTCTAGCATTTTTCTTTAGAGTTTCCCATTTACTTCTCAACTGCTTATCAGATCGTTTTATTAAGTTCCTGTCATTAAACGTGTGTGCAATTTTTTTCCATGCCATATCTTTGTATGTGTTTGTGATTTGATCAGTTTTCTTGCATTCTGAAAGCACATATGTGAATATATATATATATATATATATATATATATATTTATATATATATATATATATATATATATATATATTATATATATATATATATATATATATATAATATATAATATATATATATATATATATATAATATATATATATATATTATATATATATAGATATATATATATTTATATTATATATATATATAAATAAATATATAGAATAATTATTTATATTTATTATATATATATATATATATATATATATATTATATAATATATATATATATATATATATATATATATATATATATATATATATATATATATATATATATGTTCAAGAGAATCTTACAAATAGTAAAGTAAAACGTTACTGTGACATTTAAAGTAAAATTTCAACCGAATAAGAAGTAGATTTACTCACCGATAGTCCTTTTATCTTTTTTCACCAAAGCTAAAAGAGTGTCAATTTCTTGAGTGTGGAAATTTGAACTTCTCTTTCGTTTTTCGCCATTTTCATATACTGGATCCATTTTTCCTAAGTGGAATATAGGAATAAAGTATCGAGTTAGTTGTCAAATATTCTCCTAATTGTATCTGTTATTCGTTTATTCTTGAAAATAACGCATAAGCACTTGATTTCAAAGAAATATCATGTACAATTCACGACACAACCGCAGGCGTACGTTTCTTCGAAACCAACTTATCCGGTTGCTATCCAGCCTGCGAGAGAACCCTAGACAGCTCACAGATAACTAACCAACGTTCGTTCGTTAGAAATCGGTCGATTTCGGTAACTCTGCGTAGCCAGATGCGTATCCAGGCAAAAATGCAGGGGCCGGACCAGCATTTTGTACTATTAACTTATCACTACTGCATTACAATTTATACTTTATCAACATATTATGAAAATCATAAAGTGACCCGAAAAAAATGTTATAAGGAAGCTAAAAAAGATAAATTACAAAAAGATTAATATTCTTTATAATTCCAACTTCAGGCAAAATATGAATAACGATAAATTTTGCTTTTAAATGTGACTTCCAAAATATATTTTTCTGTCACTCAAATAACCTTATTCGAAGTGGATTTTAATTCAAAAAGTGCCCCAAAAATTAGAGATTTCAAGTCTCAGCAGTGTTAATTGAATTCATTCATTATCAATCCACAAAATAAATTTTTCTTGAGGAATCAACATTCCATAAATTTTTATCGATCAATCAAATTAGTAAATACTGTTTTAAGTCTGTTGAAAATAATGTGACATTAAAAAAATATGATTTTATTACTGAAATTTGAAACTGAGAAATCGATTCTTCAGAAAAAAAATTCAATTTTTAATAACTCTAATTCATTTAATATCAGTTTATGTATACAATGATTAGTATACCTACCTACTGCAAACATTATGAACTCGACTAACAAATTTTCAGAGCAAATAAGGTAATTTAGCCAGTAGAATTGATATCCCAATATAAAAATTACATTCCTTAAGATCAATAACCGTAGTGTATTTGTTTTACTCAAATTAATAATAATGCGTGCTTAGTTTTTCATATTCTTGTGAATTAATACCACTGTTAATGTTACTGATTGATATTGGCTTAGTGATTTTGTCGAACGGTTTTTATGTCTCTGTGTATGTGATTGTTTTTCATATAACTGAAAGAATCTTATATAGTTTCATATTCTTTCGTACCTAAAAATTGAAACACTAAACAACTAGTGTTTTCCAGCAGATTTATGGAATAATATACCTGACCGTAATAATATATCAAGGTGCTCTCATTTGATATATTATTTATTAATTCCAATAAATGTTAGTATATAAAGTGACCATTTCGAGTCAACACATTTTCGTCGATTAATTTGATGTCAGCACCCAAATAGAGTGATTATACATTCTCGATATTCTTCTTTAGACTTTGCTAGAATAACGGTATGTACATCGAAAGTACAAAATCAGTGATAAATGATTGAAATAATTTCAATATTATATTACTTAATTTATATACATTGTATTTATAGTTGAAAAAAAACCGAAACCGAAGTTATTGTGGTTTTGCATGATAATCATTCAGGTGTTATCATTTAACGTATTCCAAAAATGACTAGACATCTAATTTTATTCTTAGTTCTGGCCTTTGCTATTACTTTTAATATATCTAATCTATTCATTTATATTGAAATTATTGTGACATTTACCATAGATAGTAAATTTATTCAAAATAAGATTAAAGGTACTTAATATCTGTATGTCTGTTAACAAAATTCTTACGAACGATTTATCGATCTAGGTTTTAAAGGAGTTAAATTCAAAAATTGATCTGTTTAGGGACTCTAAATATTTTGAAACAGCACTAGTTAAAAGAATAATTACATACTTTTTCTGTTGTTTCCTACATAGTAACCATTTTGTCTATCTTTCCCTGGCACTTTTAGCGTTTGACGTAAGAACTTCAAAATATTTAGTTCAACTCCGTTCATCATTTTTAAATACCTAAGTTATCTCTAAGAATTTGTTCGTAACTTTCAAATACTTCAAACTAACAAAACTATTTTTGAGATGCATCAAACTTGACACCGGCGTTGTAGTTTTGAACTTTACCTGTCAGTTAAGTATCAAATTATTCAAAACCAAAACCTACTGTTACTTAGATTATTTTCGTGTAATGAACGGGTCAGATGAATACAATTAGTTATTTCCATAGTCATGTCAAATCAATGTTTAGTTTGATTGAAGTATATTGAATTAATCGCCTCATATTGAAATGTAGATACAGGTCAAATACTAATACATACTTAGTAAAACAAATTATTCCATTAAAATTTTTCGCTGAATATTTCAAAAATTTTAAAATAAAAACGAAAAGGACATTGCTAAAGTATTGACAATTTATAATTATTTAGGCCTTAGGTCTCACGCCCTGCCAGAAATTCATAAGCCTGTACTCTTCCTTTGCCTTAATAATAATAATATAATAATAATAATCTTTATTGTACGTATGGCTTATAGAGCGTGTACTCGTCAATGTAAATATAATAAAAATGTATATAATATGAAAATAATCGTTTTTTGTACATAAAATAAAACATGCAATGTAAATACACTTTATAATGTAACATTCACAGACAAAAGACATAATATGAAAAAAAAAATCAGCAGGACAAGTATTCGGAAACTGAATAGAATGCTCTATTCGAAAGGAGATCTTTTATTGCCGTTTTGAATCTGGGCATGTTCAAATTCCTCAGATGTACAGGTAACTTATTGTATACTACGATGGAAGAGTACTTTGGACATCTCTCGTAAAATGAAGATCTGTGTCTGGGGATCGACATAACATTTGCATTCCTTGTGCAATACCTGCTATGATCACCCAACTTCTCGAACTCCTGGTTGTGCTTCTTGGCATGCAATGCAGCTTTCAATATAAAGATACTCGGGAATGTGAACAGTCTGTTCTCAATAAAGTACCCCCTACAGGAGTCTCTCGGCTGAAGACCAAAAAGCAACCTCACAAGTCTCTTCTGGGATACAAAAACTCTTCGCCATCCCACCGAGCAACCCCACAGGAGCACTCCAGAGGACAGATGAAAGTAAGCCAAACTGTAATATATACCAATCAGATCCACCGGGTTCAAAACAGATTTCATCTGCAAAATAGCAAAATATGCCTTACCTAGGCATCTA
>JARQZK010002892.1:1282500-1317500 GCA_030704885.1 Cynegetis impunctata
ACTTTTCTCGGATATAACTGGGTAAACTTCTGAAATTGCCATTTTGTATATTTTCCTCTGAATGAGACTGTCAATCATATTAGGTGAATAATACCCATTATTTACGGCTATTTGTTTAATTATGTAATTCTTTTCGAAAATTAGCTTCGGACAACGGAATTTTGAAAAGTCTATGAATCATACTATGATATATCATAGTATGATTCATAGACTTTCTATATATTATATACTTATATATATATATATATATATATATATATATATATATCTGTATATATATATATATATATATATATATATATATATATATATATATATATATATATATATATATATATATATATATATATATATATATATATATATATATATATATATATATATATATATATATATATATATATATATATATATATATTATAATACTCTAGAAGGGTTGAATAATCAGAGCTAACTAAAAAATGCACATGCTCGGATAGGGATAAATTAAGAAGAATTTTGGTTCTTATATTCCTTTCAAGAATCACTATATTTTCGGTTGGATTTAGAGTGAATTGTTTTGCGTAGTCCACCGTGAACAAATTTACGTTACCAAGATATGCAACCTGAACGATGACGACAGGCCGAGGACCATTGTTCGATGACCTTCGGGTACGAGCCTTCTAGTTTTCTTTACCTGCCTGGCATTTCGATTTATATTTAATTCCCCAACTCATTTTACCGTTTTAAAGTTTTGACATGATGGCTGGTGTTGTTGGGCAAACGTGGATCCCGAACTTGAGATCCTTCCATTATTCGAGTGCAAAAATGAATTGGATTTTTGTAATTTGATTTCGAATGCTTTCACCCCATTATTTTTTTATGTCGTCTACGTGTATTGCGTTGAATATACTGCATTGGACATGCTCTCTGGAAGGAGCCCAACTTATGTTAACTTGGTATGGACGGATGGGATAATTTGCGGGGGAAGTTTGGAGGGACCTTTACATATCTGATTCTATTGACGCCATACAAGGTTTTACATTATTATTGTTATTCGTTTTACATCAATTTATATTTTGTTTGAAATTCAACAGACTAGTCAATTTTGAAAATAAAATCGATTACAAAATTAATTAATTCATAACTAAATTTCGAATTTTTGGAAAGATATTCATTCTTTTTGCGAGGTGAGAAATTGAAAATTTTTAAGTGAACACAATTATCCAAGATTGTTTGTTCATGTTTAGGTACTAAAATTAGCAATATATTGAAGTATCTAATATTCTCACTTCATGAAGTGAGAATATTAGATACTTCAAATAACTTACATAAAAGAGTATTTTTGGAGATGACCAATATCTTTAAAGACTCGACGTCCCTTAATTCAAGGAAGGACATAGAGGGACTGAATGTCATCTATACATATTTGCTACACCTCAATAAACAAAATCAATTTTCAGAATAATATTCATCAGTATCAAATCTCCCTTTTCCAGAGAGTTCCTTTTGTTTTGTGTTCAAGTCAGTTGGCAACAACACAATAGTAAAATTTCTCCTTGTTGGGTTTCCACGTCAAATGTCAACACTGTCATTCTTCGGTATTGTCAAATTTCAATCTTCAGTTCATCATTTGTTTTTATTTAGCAGACATGTTCTCATTTGAACTAGAGAGATTCAACGGTTTTCTATTTTTATACATAATGTAAATAAATTATCGTCCATAATGTTGAGTCCTGTCCTTGGCCACCTTTTGTTGATATGTATTTTGTAAAAAGTTGTGTTGATGTGAATGTTGCCGGCTTCTTTTGCAACCTCACTTTTCGTAAGTACTTGATGTTTTATAGCATGTAACTGATTGTAATTTTCGTTTTCTTTGTTTATACCAGTGTTCCTGATGAAGAGAAAATAAAATATCTCGAAAGCTTGAACTGAAAAAAGAGTTTACCACAGTTCTTTTGTTCCTGACTGCAATACCCGACAATTCCCTTTCTTCGTTTCGTAACTTTCCAGTCGAGCTAATCTTCTCTATAATATATATATATATATATATATATATATATATATATATATATATATATATTTATATATATATATATATATATATATATATAATTAACTAATGTGTTTAGAAACTTGATTCATGTAGCAGATTATTTTGTTCAGTGAAGTTTTCGTTCTATATTTTTTTTGCTTTACGAAATGCTTCACTTGATGTAATTGTTTTCTCAGCGCACATCAGTATAGTACTTCAGGTAGGTACTCAATAATCAATTTAATCTTTATGTTATACAATTTGTATAGTTTAATAAAATTTTTGTCTGTTCTGGTTTTTCAAATATAGTCAATTTCGTTTATAACGAACACGGCATATAACGAACAAATTTAAAATCCCGGCCAAAAACCCTATGTCATTACATATAACTCTGCCTGGTTATAACGAACTCGCTTATATAAATAATAAATTTGAGTCAAAAAATCGAAATAACTGTCTCAACGACTTGCGCCAACAGAGAAAAATATGTCAAAGTTCACGCACCTTCAATAAAAAACTACGGGGATCGTCTAAGCTAGATGTCGATCAGTCTCTTCTGAAATGGTTTTCTTCAAGAATAAGTCAAACATTCCTTTTTCTGGATGAAATAGAAGATAGAAATTAAAATTAGTTTTCATCGGAAACTTTAGCTTTGGATGCTTTAAACTCGCTCATTGTGAATAAGTTTGTCCGCTGTAATAATATGGATGAAAATTATATTTAAGCAGTAGGATTACTTCAAACTGAAATTCACAAATCTATTTTAGTATCACTTAAAAAACAATCTAATATTACTGATTTTTTTCCACATACTACTTAAGTGATGTTCTCAAAAAACTTTTCTAGCTTCTTCAGTTTAAAATATGTTTGTATGTTTTATATATTTTACGTAGATATAAGGTACATACATACAATTTGTAATAATATGTATGTACACATACATAGATGAAATACCTATATAAGTTAATAAATACTTTTATTTGTGTTTATTTATCAATAAAATGTTTTAGTAGACGCTTCAAATAAAACATAATGTTTGAAATTCACACCTCGTTTATAACGGCCACTCTCTTATAGCGAAAATTTCCTAGTTCCCCTCGGGGGTTCGTTATATTCGAGTTTGACTGTACTTACTTATATATAACTAAGTAGCGGTAATTCGTCCGAAATTCATTAAACTCAAGTTAAAATAATTGTTCATATTATTGAACACGGGTCTGTATTTCTAAGAGATCGGGCTCTACTACCGGGAAAGGTGTCGTCCACGGTAACGAAAATTAAAATTCGTTATCGTTTTATAATGGGAAATTCGGAACGAAGCCCACCCATTGCCATAAAGTCCGCTTTCGGCCATCCGAAACGGCCCTGCAGACCACTATTCTTGCGACCCTTCTTCTCATCTCGGCTTCTGCAATTAAGTAAAAAGGCGGCCTTCGTCCGCCCGATAAACCCTACATTCCCAATCATTTATACGTCTAGTATCGAATTTTATTCTATTGCGTCAGCTGCGAGCATGTATAAATAATAATATGTATTTGTTGAGCAAATTATATATAAATTTAGATTACTACACTCGTTCTTTACATAAAATTTAACTATGAGAAATATCACACTCTTCCTATATTAATATAGAAATTGTGAAAAACTCAATGACAATTATAAAAAAAATTATACCCCTCATTTTTGTATGTTTTTAAATATTCGTTTATGTGATGAAAGGATTTTCAATATTTTTTAATATTCATCAATAGTGCCTAATGATTAGCTCGTTTCGGAAAAAAGATAGCCGATTCATTAATTAAATGAATTCGTATTCCGTATAGAACATAAATGAAGAATATTGGGAAAACATAATAAGCGATACGCCCCCTACCGGTGTCGAATATTACTAGAGCATGGGAGATAGATTGCTTTGTTTACATCTGTTTACGTGTATTTTATATGAGAATTTGTTGAGTTTTAATTGTATTTTTTTAAATTGTATTTTGTATCGTTTACAAACGTTCAGAAGAGATGAATCACTATTGTTGTGTATTCTATTGTTCATCTTGGGCAAAAAAAAACCGAATATAGCTTACATACCTTTCCGAAAGCTGGACAATTCAAAGTTGCATTCCAAACATAGTTGGGAAACAAGGAAATGATGGACAGAAGAAAGGTGGTGATTCATAACTTGAAGATTGAAAAAAATGTCTGAACATAAGAGAGTTGTTCTTTACAGTTTACTGAGAATAATTATTTTCCCTGCAGTAAGTTTGTGGATTTTTCCATATAGAACATATAGAACTATACCAACTAATGATGTGCAATTTTCAGCTAACCGAAAACGCAGAGTTTTTGAAGTCCAATGCTATTCCAACGAAAAATCTTCCACTTTTATCGGAATCTGAACCTGGGCCATCATCCAGAGATTTTAGATTATTGTATTTTCTTTCATGTAACAACCAGAGATACTATTAAAATAATAATAACAAATGATGTTTATTTGCACAACCAAAATAACAGTTTATCATAACATCAAGAATATGAAATAAATCTTGACTCTATAGCTAGGTAAAAACTAAAATATTCAATTATATAATCAGGTAAACAGAGATTCTATCAAAAAAACCAGACTCTCAGAAGTCCACCGTACTTTTAGGATAGCTGTTATACGTCAGGAAAATTCAAAAAATATAATAACTTATTACGTTCAAACCATTCAAGCAGAGTGTTCATATTAATTCTTCTTTTATTTCATGTTGTTTCTTTCAGTTTTGCTGGTAAGTACTTAGTTCTGTCCATTATACTCAAAAATTCTTCAGTTCGGTATGAAAGTAGACATGTCAGAGATGTTTTCTTGAAACTTTTGAAAGTTTTTTTATTTTTTAAATAAATAGGTGTTTCATCATACAGCCTTTTCATGAGGTATACATAGTTCCTTAACCAATTAATTTATTCGTGCTCTACTTTATTTTATTATTGATTTTCATGTTCAATGATAAAAACTCAGTGTAAATTTCAACTTGATGTAGGTAGGTTATCTACTGTTGAACAGAAATAATATTGTCCTCAATCGAAACACAATGAAAATGAACCACTAGAAAATACGAAGTCCAAAAAAACACAAATTACGAAGCTAAACGTTCGAAAACTCAAAATGAAATGAGAGTAAATATCATTACCAATCAATGTAAACAAACAGCTAATCTCCCATGCTCTAGTACCGATATTAGCCGTTCCGGCGCTACGATCTTAATTTCGGACGCCAAATAACGTTAAATATAAAAGTAGTATCATGTAATGTGATATTCTCTGAATAGATCATTACCCGAATTGATTAATTCCAGATTTTATCATTTATGGTGTTGCACTGTCGAATATCGTTGCACGATACACAACGTACTATTAAAGCATCAAACGAATTATTTTCACTTCAGTAATTTCATCGTTAACAGCATAGTGAGCAGCGTGGCTATTGTAGAGAGTGCAAGTTATTTTTTAATTAGTTAATGACACTCATACCGCATCGAGTATGAATGCGACTTGCCTCGACAAATTACCATTTTAATTGTGACGAATTAATCTATTAATTACAGTTTATAGTTTTCGACCTTCAACTAGAAAAATGTCTAGTTTTTTTATAAGTATATATTTCACATTTCAACTACATCAAGTAATTGAATCACTGATCGGAATTTAATGTTGTGATTAAATTTTTGGTTTTGATAAATATTATTTCTATATACCTAATATGATAGTTAATCTTATATTTTATCGCTTTTTTCAAATATGTATTCAGGTTTTGTTTTTCATGTTGATATGGTTCCCTGCCTCAATAGATTTTCGTCTGTAACTTGTATGTTATATATGATTTTTATTGAATAGTTAACGTTTTGTAATGAAATTTCTGACTTTTTCAATCTTTGTTGTCATCAATAACAGGCCATTTGAGTTAGAAAACAGGCTTTATTATAAATGGTTTAACGTATATATATATATATATATATATATATATATATAATATATATATATTATATATATATATATATATATATATATATATATATATATATATATATATACCTATATATATATTTTTGGTTTTCGGATTTTTCCTTTATTTCTTAGACTTTTTACATATATTTTCCTTTTGATTTGTTTTCTTGGGTAATTAAGTCTATTTACAACTGATGGTATATCTATATTTACATCCACAGAAATATGTTTAACGTTTCAGCAATCACTGTTGCCTTCATCAGAAAATTTTTTTGTTGTCATCCATAGCTAAAATTTAAATTAACATAGTACAATACAGCAAATTAAGTCGACAAAAACAAAAACAAAAATACACAAAATAAAACATTTTTTTTATTTTGTGTATTTTTGTTTTTGTTTTTGTCGTTAAACATATTTCTATGGATGTAAATATAGATACACCATCAGTTGTAAATAGACTTAATTACCCAAGAAAACAAATCAAAAGGAATATATATATATATATATTTATATATATATATATATATATATATATATATATATAATATATATATATATATATATATATATATATATATAATATATATATATTTATATATATATATATATATATATATATATATATATACAGAGCGGAAAATAGTATGGACTTACCATAATAATTTGGTAGCTTTCAGGTTTTATGGAAAACGCTCGAACAGGTCGATTTAGTTTTTCTGTTTCCTACATTTTGACCAAATTATTTTGTTCTTCTAATGACATCTGTCATATATATGATGTCATCGACATTTTTCTCAAATGACAGTATATAGCATGCGATACATCGTTTGAAAGCTCTAACTTCACTTAGTATGTTCCTAAATTTTTATGCGAATTAGCAGCTCCGTTTCAAAATGGCGGCCGTCCAAAACTTCTATTGTAATGCCATTGAGATATCGAATTTCGTTTTTCTCCATGGAATTAAAAAACGAGCTCAGGCCAAAAAACTTAATGTAAGGACAGAAATTGAATGATAAAGCCTTAGTACTGTCTGAGTATGACGATGGATTATTTTTTCTGATAAATCGAGAAAGAGTTTTTCTTTTACTGGGAGTCAATTAAAAATAATTTTCACAATTTTACCACTGCCAAATGTACCACGAAGCTACAGAATCACATAAAAATCTAGGAAAATATTGAGTGAAGCAAGAGCTTGATGATGTATGAGCAAATGATGTATCGCATGCTATATACTGTCATTTAAGAAAAATGTCGACGACGTCATATTTTTGACAGATGTCATTAGAAGAACAAAATAATTTGGTCAAAATGTAGAACACCGAAAAACTAAATTGACATTTTCGAGTGTTTTCCATAAATCCTGAAGGCTACCAAATTATTCGGGTAAGTCCATACTTTTTTTCCACGCTGTATATGAATATATATATATATATATATATATATATATATATATATATATATATATATATATATATATATTATATATATATATATATATATATATATATATACCTTTATTACCTTCCCATGAGATTTCTTGTAAGAAATCTATCTAGATAAATGATTTAGTTTTTATGGAAATTATAAACATAAAGCTACAGTTCCACCGGAAGAACATTTTGGAAAATTTTTGTTGCTATTGCGTGTTTTCGAAAATCTTCCAAAATTTCTTCATGTTTCGGCAACAAATGTTGACTGTTTCTACTCGTCACGCTTCAAGCTACTATTTCACCAGAGAAACATTTTTGTTGCTGTTGCGTGTTTCCATAAATGTTCCAAAATGGCCCTTAAAATTTCTTTATTTTTGACTGTTCCTACTTGTCGCCGGTTTCCATTATGAGCGGTAAACTTCAAAAGAAAATAGGAAACATGTGCAAACAAATTCGTGTTGCTATCGCAGTGGAAACGTATCGAGAACGCAACTAAGTAGTACACATTCGTGTCGCAGATTTTCAGTGTGCAGTGAAGTACGAAAACGAATAAATATAAGCTATGGTTCCCCCGGAGGAACTTGAGGAACATGTTGCTTGTTTTCGTAAACGATCCAAAATGTTCCTCAAAACTTCTTTATGTTTCGGCAACAAATGTTGATTGTTTTGACTAAATAATATACAACTATTGACAATTTTAGTTGCTTCAGTGGAAACAAGAAATTTACGTATATTGCCATAAGTTTCTACTCTTTGCAATAAGAAGAAACATACAGCAACAAAATGTTCCACCGGTGGAACTGTAGCTTAAGAATAAAGAATATTTTATGTACTGAAAATTCTCTTAATACGAACACGTACAAAGTACGATCCGCACCAAAAGATTCACTTTTTTGTTTATTATTAATAGAGTATTTATTGCACTGTATTTAAAGCCAACATTGAGGTGCGGGAGTACTTTTTAAATCCATTTCATACTTCTGCTGCTAACGCGTTTCATTTGACTTCAAAATTCCTTTAAATGATAACATTATAGAAAATCATCATCATTGTGCCAATGGTGTCAGATGAGATCGTAAGAGCTGCTAAGGCAAATATCGCTGTTATCAACCAAATGATGTAGCCACGTCAGAAATTGTGAAGTCGAGGGTGCAGTAGATTCACAAGATGACATTGGTTGACCGCCTACTGAAATTGTGCTGGCCAGCACACTTGGCAGACTCTGTATAAGTGTCGTTCGTAGACTTTTATTTTCGACTTGCAGAGCTGTGAGCTAGAAGGTTTTCGCTATTACTCAAAATGGAACAAAATAGCATCTGGAAATATTTTTGCATCCTCGAATGGTCAATTAATCCACAACTGAGACGAAAATATAGCCAACGAAATGAACTGAAAGGAAATAGTCGTCTTCGAGAGAGGTCGAAGGCAGTCCCAGCTTCTTGCAAGATAAAGGCGTCTAATTTCTCGAATGCGCATGGTATCATTTTCATCTTCGATAAGATAAAATAATCAATGGCTAGTGATCTGCGTACTTACAGCAGCATTGGAGGAATGAAATTGAATTCATTCTTGTCTTATGACGGTTATTCTTATGAATAAAACATTTGTCGAAATAGCTATTTATGCCATCAGTTACGAAATGCCTAATTTTGTGTAACGCGTGAGATTTTTGCGGAACGAACGAAGTGAGTTTCACAAAAACTCACAAGTTACACAAAATTTCATTTCGTAACGTATTGCATACAAGATTTTTTCTAATTTTGAAGAAAGTAATGAAAAAATAAAATTTAATATAATTGATAAAAATTTGGAAAACATAAATTTAGTTTGTTGCTGTTACTTCATGTTAGTTGTCAGTTTGACATTTTGTAAAAAAGTCTAGACGGAAGGTTTTTAACGAGATTGATATATTTTTAGTTTTATTTTAAAAAAATGAGTGATTCAAGTTCTGAGGAGCTACCAAGCGATATTGAAGAGGCAGCAGGTAATGCTCTATTATCAGTAATTCCCAAAAAGTCAAAGGCAGTTTATGATTTGGCATACGAAAAATTTGTTATGTGGTGTGATGAGAAGAAAATTAAACATGTTAAGGAGAAAGTTTTACTTGCATATTTTGAGGGTAAGAAAGATCTAAAAGTTTCCACATTATGGACACTTTACTCAATGTTAAGGTCTGAACTAAATCTGAAAAGGAATATTGATATTAAAAAATATACAAATTTGGTAGCATATATTAAAATGCAAGCGGACGGGTACAGTGCTAAAAAGTCAAAAGTTTTTATTAAAGAAGATTTTGCCAAATTTTTAGTGGAAGCTGATGACAAAGAATACTTAATGGCTAAGGTTGCAATGATAATAATTGGAATGGCAGGAGCATGCAGAAAAGCAGAATTAACATTTCTTCCAGTTGAAAATGTTATAGACGAAGGAAGCCATTTTCGTGTTGATATCCCACCTTCAAAAACAAAAGTTATACGGCAGTTTGCAATTACCACTGGAGACATTGAAAATACGAATCTTGTTGAAATATTAAGAAAATATATTAAGTTGCGTCCCCAGGTTCTTAAACACGACAGATTTTTTGTAAAATATGCGAATGGAAAATGTACCAGAAATCCTGTGGGAATTAACACATTTAGCAGTCTGCCAAAAGTTATTGCACAATTTCTTGGTCTTTCAAATCCTGTTCTATATACTGGCCACTGCTTCAGAAGAAGCTCTGCCACTTTCCTAGCAGACAGTGGCGCTGATATTTTAAAATTAAAGAGGCATGGAGGTTGGAAATCTACCTCTGTTGCGGAGGGATATGTTGAAAATTCCATGAATAATAAAAAACTTATAGCGCAAGAAATATTTGGTGAAACATCTAATGCAATGTGCGCCGCTTCCCAAATAACAGCAAGTTCGAGCAATGAAAAAAATATGTCGTCGGGAATTAATTTGAATAATTGCAATAATTGTGTTATCAATATTTATAATAATTAATTAATTTATAATTTATGTTTTTAACTTGTATTATAACAGTTTAATAAATAGAATAATTCTTTTTGTCACTAATTTTGAAATACATTTTTCGTCACCAATTGCATAAAATTTTACTTTATGCAACTACATAGTTACAAAAAGTAAGACGTTTCATAATGTCAATCAGTTTTAAAAAGTGTCACTTTATATGTCAAAATTAGAAAAAATAACTTATTGTATGATTAGGAGAATACACTGTTCACACATCTGTTATCGCAATAGACAATATTTAACTTCGGCAGATTATTTTCATTTTCGATGCATGAAAAAATAGGTACAGGTGATAAAAAATTTGCAATTAGTAAAGAGGAAAAAATTTTAATTAGTAAAGAAGGTAAGATTAGTAGGAAGATTTCAATTGTTCTCTCTGAAAACAGGTAATTTATTTGAATTAGCTGTGAAAAGTATATCAACCTATAGGAGACAAGGATGAGAAATTAAAATTTTATTTCTCAAATTTATTATGTTTTCGTTTCCAGGTTTGGTACTCCTCGGACTACCCTCGTAGAAACTTATACTGAACGGTTGGATTAGTACGACAAAATATCGATTACAAGATATTCCATAACGTATACATAAATTGGGATATTCTAACAAACAATTAACTAAACGAACATTATCGTATGGTATCTGATGTCTATCTGATGTATTCGAATGTTATCTGATGTATAGTGTTTTGGTATAATTATGAGCAAAAAATTATTTAGGACTGAATGTCACATTCTTCATGTGTTAATGTGAAAGCATTGTCATCTGGAAAAAAATATTTCTCTTATATTCTAATTTTTTGAAGTTCTTCATGTTACAAATATTTCGATGCAATTATTGAATTTCCAACTAAATATCTACCTTTTTTAAATAAAATAACTACGAGAATTATCCTAAATTAACAATCCAACAGTGAATTATAAATATCGTCAAGTCAACCCGACTCAAAGTCTGCCTACAGCTGTTTCGCAGTGCAGCTTACTTGTCTCGGAGTGAATTAACAAATTTCTAATTGTTCCCCAATACAAATCGCGGTAGGACTACTATCTGGATAACAACCCAGAGCGCCATCGCTTAGATCGAAAATACGCCACTATGGTTGCCAACTCACCCGGATTACCCGGAAGACTCTGGTAATAATGGTTAACCTCCCGGATTGCAATAATTTCTACGGTTTTTCTAAAATTATACGCAACCGTCGCTCTAACAAACTTCAAACTTTAATGATTATGATTTTTTCTGGAAAAGCCGTCAAATATTAGATGCTGCTAAAATTGATTGACATTTTCTTCCCCCTAGCCAAATTCTTGAAATTTTCCTGTGTTGGCCCTTTCAAGAGTTGGCAACCCTACGCCACAGTTGCAGAGTAGGCATTTCATGTCAGGAAATATGTATTATCGCGACGGGATTCTGCTTTTTCGATCATTGAAGAATTTTCCTTGAGTAATAAACTTGATTTAATTTAGAAAATTTATCTATTGTTTCAGAAAAACCATTTCACGGTCAGCCAATCGACGCAAATTTTATATCTAGACAGATGATTACATTCATAATATCAAAGTTGGTGCTCGTCGCGGTTCTTGTAGAGGCCTTCATCCTCTTTGCTTTCGAAATCATGGAGTGGAGACGGCGCCGTCTTCACATCTATCTCTAATTAAATTGCAGTATTTGATATGCGAATGAAAACCTAAATGAGGCATATTATGTAGCACGCGATAAAAGCCTCTTCTCATTGCAGAACGGAGAAGTTAATTAAAGAACGAATTATATCTTCCTACTAGCGATCATACAATTTACGATGTTGTTATGACAATTTAATGTATGAAGTTGATAAAGATAAAGCGCTATCGTCAATCCCGATAAATAGAAACAAAAAGTATAATATTGTTCAAAAAATAACATGACTAAGTGCAGAAGTACTTTGCTACTAGCATTTAAAAATAACATACTCAAATTAGGTCTGAAAAAATCAAAAAAGAAAAAAATGTGATTAAGAAGCTCTGCGAATTGTCATTTAAATGTTAAAATTGAGAAAATACAGGATGTTTTAAAAAAAAGCTAATAAAATAAGAACTTGCAGGCAGAATTAGCTATTTTTCAAATATAATAAAATTTTTATATCAATGACATTGAATTCTTCTATAGGACTTTCTTATAAACATGAAACCTAGAATATTATCAATACGTTATTTAATTTTTATTTGTATAATGCTTGAGAATTCACCTCTTTCTTGAAGGTAGAAACTTTAAATCTAGAATATTGTCAACGCGTTATTAATATGTATGAAAATGTATGGCGTACTTAAAATATTTACTCCTGTTTGAATTTGAATAATTTGATCTTGGAAGAGAAGTATCAAATGAACGTGACAGACAAGATTCTCAAATATGATTCTCTGATTATGAATTGAGACTATAAATGAAGCTGAATAAGCTGTCCCAAAAACTAGCCTAAAAAGCCAAACTCTAAATTTATGAAACTGAGTAGGTATAGTACCTACGTCTATCTCTTTCTTAAAATACATCATATCGTATTATATTGCAGAAGACTTGAAGACTAGTTAACTTCTATTTGTTCGGTAAATTAACATTGAAGGACGTACAGGATATTTTTATTTAACCAAATACAATATGTACATACTGGGCTTGTCAAGTTTGTAGTTACGTGTGTAGCCACCTTTATAGAGAACCTAATATAAAAAGTTCTGTTCGTGCTCGCTCATCTGTATAAAGACAATTCAAGGTCAAGTTGAAACTACAACGATAAATAGAATAAATCTGATAATCTATATCCTAATCAATCAGTTACGCCGAACGTAATAGTTTTGTTAAGTACGTATCACTGCACGCAACTTTTGTGTTATGTGAAGCTCCAGCTGAATCGAAGTGTATATACAAATACGCACAGACGTATATATACATATGTATATATACGTATATATATATATATATATATATATATATATATATATATATATATATATATATATATATGTTATAAAAACGCACTTATGTACAGGCTGTCTACATTTCTATTTATTGTTACGGGGTTCTCGGTTATTGATTGTAGATAAAAGCTTGCGGTTTGCTATAATTTTGAGTGAATAACCTGTATATACAAGGTGGCCCTGATTTGAATACACTATATGAAGATATAAAAAAGCTTTATCAGATTGATTGGAAAAAATTGAATAATAGCAATTATGAACATTTTGAAGTTGAGTTTATAAAAACGCACTTATGTACAGGCTGCCTACATTTCTATTTATTATTACGGAGTTCTCGGTTATTGATTGAAGATAAATGCTTGCGGTTTGCTATAATTTTGAGTGAATAACCTGTATATACAAGGTGGCCCTGATTCGAATACACTAAGTATATGAAAATATGAAAAAAACTATATCAGATTGATTGAAAAAAACGGAATAATAGCAATTATAAACCTTTTAAAGTTGAGTCAGCAGTGAAAGCAAAAAAATTTTACAGAACATCTGAAGTAGTCTCTAGGAAACCAAGGATAATTTTCATTTTCTATAAAAAAACACTGATGAAACAGTAACTAAATTGAAATATATATAAAATCCTTTTTTTGCCACTATTAAATTGACTGATGAAGGTTTGCTGAGTACTGTTTGAAAAATTACAGTGTGATTCTTTGAAATCTTTTAATAAAACAAAATTAATTTATAAAAATACATGGTGTTCTATTATACCTTAATATTTCATTTCCAAATTATCGCATATAGAAGCAAATGTTTGATGTAAAACAGGTTTTTATTTTTGCCAGAGTCTATACAGACTACAGTACTTATATATTTTAATAAATATAAAGTACACTGCCGCTTTGTCGTGAAATGAATTTTATTGTTGAAATGTCTCTTCTAATTCTAAAAATAGTGAATTGGGTCTCTTTTTTTGTTTCACTCAAATTTTCGAGTAAACAAAATTGATGATAAGTGATTGTATAGTTTACAAAAAATAGAATTACCCACTTATCTCACCTTTGATTTCAATTTGATAAAAAATTCTAATAAAATACAGGATTTTGAAATATATATGTATATTCAATAGTTTTCGCATACTTAACTTTTGAATTTTTTTCTCCAGAAATTGTACATTGGACAAAAAACATCAGAAAATCAATTTACCCAAATATTACGAAATATTATGATAATAATTTCAATTTCGTAAGGATTAACATTTTCTTTGAAAGAATATTCACTGTTATTGCCGGAATAACTTCACTGGCAAAAATTAAAAAACTTTTTTCCGCACCATGAAATGACCAGAATACGCATAGCTAACATATCTGATATAAATGTATAAGGTGGTCTACAAAATAAACTGTATCCTCAAAATTTCAACACCCTGTATATGTGTACCTACATAAGTAAACCTTCATATTGTAAAAAACAATGTAGATTCAATGAGTTTCAAATTTACTCGAATGTTTCTACTGGCAAAACAATGAATAAACTGAAATATCAACTTTCAAAGTGACAACATAAATCCGACAACCCTGCAGGGTGCCTCTTTTACCGGTATTATTAATAAATTATATATAAAGGGTGCCACATTGAAATGCATTATTTGGGTGCCACAAATACAATACATCAAATATACGATATACACTGGGTGCTGCATAGACATTGATTATAGAGGGTGCCAGTTAATACAAAACATATATATATATATATATATATATATATATATATATATATATATATATATATATATAGATTTTATCTATTTGTCAATGACAATCTAGAGAATAAAGAAAATCGTATAAACTAGTTGCATATATGTTAGCAGTGTTTATCGAAATTACTTCGTTGATGATGTTTGTTCTGTTCCACTAATCGGCTTTGGAAATCAAAAGTTGCTGCCCACGCTATTGTGAAAACTCACAACTTTGCACAGATTGTTACGAAGTACTGTTCACAAACCAGATGTAATTTTCCAAATCGTTTTCCTATCGATGATGTACCTCACAATTTTCTTCTTTTACGCCCACATTTCATACTCTTACGACGTTCGTCACTAAATATCGATTTCGATTGTTCTTGCGTTAAATTGCTAATGGCTTATGTCGGAAGATGGCGCCAGTAGATAACGTATATTAATAAAGAGCTGCAGAATATCTAGCAGTGGGTAGTTGGTAACTTGGATATTCTAAATTCCAGTGATACCTAATCAAGCCGTTCATCCTCGAATTTTATCTGATAAAAACCAAAATCAGGACGAAATACGACAAATCCGAATACACTTTTGTTATTCTACATTCTCAAAATTAAGTTACATCTTATTTCTTTGTATGAATCGCAGCCAGCCCTACTTATTGAGATTTCCTAAAAAAACTTTCAATCCAATATATATATATATATATATATATATATATATATATATATATATATATATATATATATATATATATATATATAATATATATATATATAATATATATATATATATATATATATTTACCTAGAAGATAAGAAATCCTGATTTTTAGTTCATTACTTGGTAAAATCAGAGATAAAATCTAATTGATTGTTTTTGTAGGAGCATCTTAGTGTGTCTACTTCGACGAATGAATAAAAAAAAAGTTGTGAGGTGTCAAGGGACACCCGGATTAATTAGTGATTAATTAGTGAAGCAATTGTAATAAAATTTTATAATTTTTAAGTTATAATAATATTTTTTTCATTATTAACAAATATAATGTAATATAAACTTAATCAGTAAGCTCAATTTTAGTAATAATTGGCTTGTGGTAACTGAAGTAGGAAATATATGTTTGGGATTCAATTTCATTTAAATATCTGAATTATATATTATTATTGTCTGTACAAAATCTCTTCTTACCTAACTCCATCAGCAATATCCGAAACTTGTGCAGAAACACTGTCAGAATTCATTATTGTTATTATTTATTATGTACAAAAAAACCTGTATACACTCAACAAAAATAATCGTCGCGACACCACACTGTTCAATGCGAAATAGAAAGACGAAACGAAAATAACTGGCTAGCTTTCTATGAGAGAGAGACAGACAGACAGACAGAGAAATACGCGCACGGCGTGCGCCCGCAAAAAGTGTCGTTACAACTTTTGGTCTTAATTTTTTCCGTCTAGCCCCCTTTCGCAACACGCGATAAGGAACTTCGTTCCAAAAGTAAAAAGTACATGTTACATGTGAAAGTACAAGGCTATAAAATCAACCAAAGCATTCGCACAATTAACGTCGAAGTTATCTTCTTCAGAAATTGAATATGAGCCTCATGTTTCAATTGATACGACATCCAACGAGCATTATGTCATTTTCGCACTCAACTGCTTGCTGATCGCGTGTCGTGCGGAAACGTTCCACTTTCTGCATTGGTTAGGAAAATAACTGCTGCCATCTGATTTTTTATCTATTCATCAATACAAAAGCTGATTTGAATAACTACTTCGAAGAAACATACGCGTTGGTTCGAATAAAATTACCGCACTGTCAATTTAACCTTTATAAATAATTTCGTTTTGAAAAAAAAACATGTCAATTCACATCAATTGTAATGAAGTTTTTGTACGTCGAAAGTCAAAATTCCAAACAACACTACTGCCAATAGCCGTCAAACGCAGCCATCATTAATTCAGCACTTATCTCGAAGTCCTTTAGGCCTAATTGACTATTAACTCGCGACTCGGTTGAGATCATTAAGTGTGTTCCGTTGCGGAATGGACGCTGCTTGCTCAGAATGCGGGACTGGTTCATTTGTCACTCCAGGGTTGCTTTCTCGTCGTTGACAAATCGACTACGTCTCTGTGACAGTCTGCCTCTTTCTTGACAGTGCTGCAGATCGAATCGCGTGGAAACTCACACGTGACCCATTTGTAGAATCTTCGTTGCCTCTTACTTTCATTTTCTTGATGTCGCCATTATGATCAAACGTTGAAAAATTTAATTAACTAGCTTTTTTATTTCAATATGTAAATTTAATCAGAGGTTATATGCATGGAGAATATACAAAAATACCTACTTTATGTTTATACCTATTTTTATTACGTACAACATAATACTTTCAAGTGGTCGCTACGTGGTGGTGATAAATCATCGTAATTTGTAGTACATATGCTTGAAAATGGAACTTAAGTTCTTTATATTCAAAAAAATTGAATTAATATTTTCACAGTAAAAGTTTTATTTGTATTTGTATTAAACATCTACAAATAATACAAAATTTCAAGATTATTCGTGATCAATACTTTTCTATTTGTACTTCTAACTGTTTCAAGTTTCTTTTCCGTTTCAGAGAAATATCGATCAATAGATAAGTTTAGATGAACATTACTTCTTGTACTCTTGGCAACCGTTAACTATAAGCTAATTGAAGACCTACATACATACCTTCAGTATTCAAAATTACCTGTTTATTCCCAATTTTCTAAATAAACGTCTCAAGGTGGCTTCCGGGCTGGACAGGTTAGAAAAATGTTTCGTTTTTGTAGACTTTTCCGTCGTCTTGGTAACGTTGACGCTGTTAATAATTTTTATACACTTTTGGACATGAAAAACTACAGCAGAATAATTGGGTTGCTGAAAATAAAGAGAACTGAATAATAATTTGCTAAAAATGTCATGAAAGGTTTTAATCTTTGGAATTAAACGAATTCCCCGTATTTCATTCATTTTATTCATTCGGTTTCGCAAAACTATCCAATTTGTAGTGGTATATCCTATTATGTGGAATTGTTATTGCATTAAATTTCCCCGCACGAAGCTTTATTGAGAGATGATCATTAGACGTGTAGCTATAGGCTAAAACTGGGACAATTTGGCGTCGCAAAAGCACCGCTTCCATTTGCTCAGTGCATTCACTAATTAAAAAGGAACTGAAGTCTCCGCCTTTCATCTAAATACCTTCATTTGTAGGCAGCACGTCATCTCATCCACTTATTTAAGTGACAACACCACTAGTGCAAACATACGAATCAAGTAGATTGTACTTGTGTCCGCTTTTATCAGGTTGCACATTTTTCTCTAACCCAGTGATCAGTTGCGTTCCTTTACCGTACGTATAAGGTTATAAATTTATATAAATCTCCAATCGAATGTATTTGTATGAACAAGATTTCGAACACTTGTTATAATGAAGAATGTAAACATGAATACGAAAATGATATTTCTGTTTCACAAACGGTACAATACTTTCAAATTAGAATAGCTGTACATACAACACAAATACATTTTTCAGGACTGTTGTGTCTAGTATTAGGAGACATCTCTTTTGAATATTTTGGCACAAATAAGGTATTCCTAAAAACATTCTTACCTTACACTCTCTCAAACTAAGATAATCGTTCTTCACTCTTTGAACTCTCATATTGAAGAATCAATCTTGTCATTAATACATAGATTGGAATCTGATTTTTTGTTTTCCCTGTTGGTAAATCACAGTACTTTTGGAATTATTGGCGATCCTCCAGAATGTCACAAGGAAATAATAAATCTTAATTACATTTTCGAAATCATAAACTACGTTATTTTTATAGAAACATTAATATATAAATTCTGCGAATGAAACAAAACTTGTGATCAGTCAAGCACTGTCACAACAGTGGTGTTTTACAGTGTTTTACATTCATTTTTGTTATTTTCTGCGTATAGAAAATTTTAACACGCAAGTCAATTTTTAGGAGAGCAAACCCTTGAACTTTGAAACCCTCTTATAACATGTAATCACTACATTGAAGTATTGGTTGAGAAGAGTAGTTCAAACCCTCAATCCACTAATAAACACATTTTAACTCCATCTGGACTAGCGCAAAACCTTGAAATCCACGAAGAAAATTAAATCACTACATAAAAATAGTAGACTTAGGGAAAAAATTTGGAAACCCCCAAGGCCTTCATCATCAACTAAATCCACGTAGCAATTTTCAACCCGCTAACTCGATCTACATAAGCTGTGAGGATGAGAAAAATATTTGCATGAAAAGCACATTTTGAAAAATGTGCCTACATTTTACAAAAATAAAATGAAACAAACTAGTGGTTGAATTCGTGTGACTTTTGAAACATAATGTTAAACTATGAATTTGTCATAAAATACCTATGATACAGATATTTCCACATACAAAATTGTTTTTATTGCAATGTTTCTTTCTACATGACATCCTTATTTCATCATAAATCAGTTTCAGTAACTCGATCTGATGATTCAAATTGCAATTAAGATTCTAAAATGTCTATCATTCATCATGCATGGTTCAAAGGCTTGATTGCAGCAATTGCTATGGCGATAAATGAGATCATGGATAATTTGTTGGCAATCTGGCGTAATCTTTGAGGCATTCCAAGCGTTTTTTGAATTTCCTGCGCTGTATTTTATATGGTTCGTCTATTTAATCAACTCTAATAAATTAATAGTGAATTGTTTACAGAAACATCCACTCTCTAAAAAGCAGTTATTTCTTTCATCATACACATTAATATTTGTATTCTTAAGTTTTTTACCCGGTACTCATTCCAACGTACTCATTAGAAAAATAACAGAATAATTGATGTCTTGTTAAAAAATTACAGGTTTCGTATTTATTTTCATCATATTTTCATCATACCTTGGAGTATTATTGATAGTCAGGCCTTATTTTTTTTGAGAAAAACCGGGACACATTAATATGATCTTGATAATACATCCATACCCCCAGTAGAGCGGGGCCCCTCCAGAATTTTTTTTCGAACAGAAACGAAATGAGTTTTAAGCCATTTTTTGAACCTTGCAAGTGGCAGGAGGGGGTAATCTCTCGGGGTAATCTGCAACCTCAAATTGTTAGTTCTACACACCTTTTGAAAATAAAAAATTAAAAAAGAAATTTCTGCCAAATTCAGATACCCAGATTATATGTTTAAATAATTACATTTCGAAGATTTATGTATGTAGGTATATTTCTGAAGTAGGTACGTACTGTATATGTACTATCGATTGTTGCAAATCAAATTACTTTAAGATAAAAATAATTTCATTGGTCTTGAATACTGAAATCATCATTCCATCTATGACTTCTTCATATCATAGGATGAACTCGAGGCCTCGGTAGACCAGCGGTAAGGCGTACCGCTTGTAAGCCGAGGATGTGGGTTCGAGCCCCACCTTGCTCTTGGGTGTTGTGTATGTCCGGAATTTAGTGGTTCTAATTATAAAGATTAATTGTTGGGTAATGTACATCGTTTACAAGCCCATTGGCCGTTCGGAACCGGCGTTAAACTGTAGGTCCCTCGAGTTAAAAAAAAAAAAAATAGGATGAACTATTAAGGTTCTCAAGGTGTGCAAATGAGTACAGAAATGTCGAAATGTTTCCATTGCGCAATAAATTATTTATGTCGTTGAAGAGGCGTGGAACGACCTAGCGCATGCAAGCATACTTTACATATGTGCTCAGCCTTTTTCCAGGGTAAAATCAGTATACGCGATGCAGATAAGATGCAAATCGATCCAACAGATTTGAAGTTATCTACGTTCAATTCTCCCTTCGCACCGATCAGAAAGTCAAATGATGACAACGAAGAGGTGACGCAAATTTGCGAGAATTTTTTCCAACAAGGTGGTCGCATTTATTAGAAAGCAAGGAAACAATTCAGCATTTGGAACGCATGAGATGATGGAATGTCAGAATGAGGTTTCCTATACGTAAAAATCGCATAGCAAAATCACTTAATGATATGATTTCAACGCGAAGATGAAGCATTTATGCACTATTCATTGCTTCTCAATTATGTACACTCATTATATCCTGCAACAGTATAATATCTAGGAAAACAATCGTGCATGTGTTATTCAGTGAATTGCGGTATTCATGAATAGAAACAGTTGATTTAAATAACCATTTTTTTTTCAGATTCATTGATATAACCTGGTTCAGGAGACTTGATATTGGTCCTTCGATTCGGATGTCAGTATTGAGCCTTGTAAGCCAGAAATGACCGTTTGCTATAAGAATGATTTGAATTTCAACACTATGAAAATCGTAATAACACGATATAGTATGTATAACAATCCGTCTGACTACATTGTCGAAAAATCATTAGGATCGAGTTAGCTTTGATAGGCAAGAAGTGTGTGCATAAGGAGTACACCTTGAGTCGATATGTATATGCATTATATTCTGACACCAATCTGAGGCTTTTAGATAAAAAATCTTTTTTCACTTGTGCCTATGACGATTAATCACGATCAATCTCCATTAATCAACATCAATCACCATCAATCTAAATAAATCCCCATCTATCACTTTTAATAACCATCCATCACAATAAATAGCCATCAATGGCTGTAAATCATCATTAATTCTAACATCAATTTATATAAATGATCTCCAATCACAGTCAACATAAACCACCATCATTCACATTAAATTACCATGAATCACCAGCCACCAACATCAGTCACTATTAATCACCAACCATCACTATCAGTTAACAGCAATCTCGTTAATAAAAATTTATGATCACCAATTACCATCAAGCATTATCAATCACTATCAACCACTATAAATTAGCATAATCAATCAATATTAATCACTATCATTCACCAACTATTACTATCAATCAACAGCAATCACCTTAATCTATAAACATTATCAATCAACATCAATTGCAATCAACCACTATCAATTAGCATAATCATGCAATATTAATCACCATCATTCACCAACTATCACAATCAATCAACAGCAATCACCTTCATTAATAAACATTAATCATCATATATCATCACCAATTAGGTACCTTCAAGCATTATTAATCAACATCAATTCCTTTCAACCACTATCAATCAACATGAATCATCATTGCCAATAACCATCAATCTACATCAAACACCTTCAACCATTATCAATCACGATCTTCATTTCAAACCGAGGGGTGAATATCTGCCCCTCGATCTGCCCCAAATCTTGTACACCTTAAATCATTTTCAAGAAATAAATCCTTATAAATCTCCGTCAGATTTCTTAAATCACCGATAAATCCTTATAAATTTCAAGCCAGTGGCAACACTGCCCGCAGCCTCGGTGGCTGGGGGCAGTGTTGCCAGTATCAATTTGACAGATGGAAGTCTCGAGAGGAGCAAGGCACATGCGTAATACATAAATAGCTGATCTAAATCCTCGGTAAATCCTCAATAAATCACCGTAAATACTCAGTAAATCACCGTAAATCCCCAATAAATCACTAAATCCTCGGTAAATCACCGTAGATACTCGTAAACTTGTATTAAATCATCGTAATTCATTCATGTTGTACACCATAAATCACCAGATATTCACCCCTCGTTTCAAACATTACCATTATGCATTTGAATCGAATAAACTCATTTAAGTTTTTCATAATTCACAGTAATTGGGTTCTGTTTGTTTGCATCATCGCATACGTACATATATTCAATTATTTCGTCTGTGTTTTTTCTTGAAAAAGTTCACAATGCTGCAAGTAATACCATATTGTTCGATAATAGTTCGAATACAGTTCGAACTATCATAATTCACCACGCATGTCGAAAGACAGAAAATGAGATTTCACCGTTGATCTGCGATAAGTCACCGTAAAAGTTATATGGTCGCAATTGGATCGGCGCGAACGTGTTGAAAAACACAGCGTTGACAGGAAAAGAGTAACGGACGGCGGTTAGCAGTTGCACGGAATATAAGACTCCCGCCGTGCACGGCAGTCTCAGATCATAATTTTTCCGGTATCGGTCCCGTCGTGTTCGCGATGTGGAGGAAGTGGACGGTGGTCTCAGTCTGGCTAGACAACGTCGCTGGGTTCCTAGGGCGGTCCCATTACGTTTCTTCGTTCATTGAATATTATTACACACGTTTCGGATATACAAATTTTTTTTTCAAATCATGAAAAACATACTTGTCGACCATGGTCAATTTCATACATTACATTAAGTGAACAAGGAAAATTCTTTAATAATTTAAAAAATTATCAAACAAAATTCCAAGGGAGCTAGTTATACGTATTCCACGACGCAAAATCTGCCAATTCCTAATCAATATATTTGGTGAGAGGTCGCTCTGGGTTGTTATACAGACATTGTTACCGACCACGATTTATATTGGGGAACAATTAGAAATTTGTTAATTCACTCCGAGTCAAATAAGCTGCACTGATGAGATCTAATAAGATCGAAACAGCTGTGTGCAGATTTTGAGTCGGGGTGACTTGACAATTTCTATAATTCACCATATAATTGTCAATGCAGATTTTGCGTTGCGGAATACGTATAACCAGCTCACTTGGAAAGTTATTTGATAGTTTTTTAAATTATTAAAGAATTTTCCTTGTTCACTTTATGTAATAAATTTTTTTTCCTGTTTTGAATTGACTACAACTCAGTTTTCTGTCATACCTAAAGCTGTGAATTTTCACAGGAAACAAACTTTGGAACTACAAAGCTGTTATCTACAAGGTTTCTCTCTTATTCAATGTTGCATTTTTTGAAAATGCTCCATTGAATATTCTCAGATATCTGTCCATTTGTCTTTCCATGATAAAATAACGTTTTATCATCGCAGAGCTAAAATAGCGAAAGTATATACACACACACACACACACACACACACACACACACACATATATATATATATATATATATATATATATATATATATATATATATATATATATATATATATATACATGCATTTATATATTATTGGCCTCCACATACGGAAAAGGCACCCAAGCCTCCTACATAACAAATGGTTTTTGCAATGCAAAAATTATATATATTGTACAATAGATTATACTTCTTACATGCATCAAAAGAGGGGTAAGATAAACATGAAATTTAATTATACAGAATTTTGGTATTTTGTTGAGTATATTGTGCCTCCGAATATAAATTGTCTATTAGGGCTCTATTTGTATGAACGACAATACAAAATTATTCTCATTTGCCTCCGCAACGTTGCGCTATCTACCTACTGCACTAATAGTTTGGTTTGCTCAAGTATTGATATAGGTACTTCACAGCTTTGAATTACCAAATCAAATATGAAGATGTTACAATGGCAATTCAGTGCTGATTTTGCTCTTGCGTAATATTGATATGTCCTTCAAAGATGAACAGGTTAGTTAAATTATTATTATTTTGAATTGATTTAATATAAATTAAAATTGACTTTCGAATATCCAGGAGAAAATTTCTGGTAGAACTATAGCCAGAGCGCAATGTTTACGGCCACTGGCGGCTCAGATGAAAGAAAATGGTAACTGCAATGTAATGCAAGTGCGAATTGAGTGAATAAACAGATCAAACAAATTACTCACTTGTAGAATATTACGATAAAAAATTGTATTAGAGGAATTTTATGGTGTTTGTAATCATCTTAACTTTCTAGTATAGTAGAATGGCTGAAATGAAAAGTGTTCTAGTAATTATTCTATTATAGTTATTCATTTTTTTTTAAATTATCAGAAAAAAGCAAATTCTATTTCACGTATATTGTTTTTTGAGTAATAATCCAATCAGGAGAGTTTAGTTATTTAAGTGTTGCCACGAATTCCCTTAAGACAAATTAAATGAATTAGTTTTGGCACTGTTTTAGATATTTACTTCAATGTATTTTCATACTCGAAACGTTTAAAATATCGAATATAATGAAGATGAATATAGAGTGAGTTTGAAAACCAAAAAACATAAGCCCCATAAACATACAATAGCGTGGTAATCATCTTAAAAGAGAAAACTTTTATTAATTTTGGCTAAAAATTGATCAGCTATTGATATTATACTATTTGGACCGGGGTCGTTGTGGCTCGGTTAGCCTTCCGGGAACTGCGACCATGTAGATCTTTTGTTCTCTGATATTATACTAACGACATTATGATATTTGGTTAGAATTAAATGTACAAAATATTCACGTTCAATCACTTGAAGAACACCTTTCTATTGAATTGTCGATTATCGAAGATATCGATAAAGTATTTGCTAAGTACGTAATATTAGACTTGAAATATTGCCTTTTCAATTTTGGAAATTATTACTATCATATTTGATTTATATATATATATATATATATATATATATATATATATATATATCATATATCATATCAAAAATTGTCAGCTAACACTTTTGTTACTAATGACCATTTTTTGTATTTAACTCATTTAGAAAATATTTGTATAGGCTCTCCTGTGAGTTAGAACAAAACACTTCGAAATTTTCAGTATGCTGTATAAATTTGTCATGGTTTATTATTCTAGTCCGCAATATAAGTTTATAGTTTTTTATTTCCTTCTAGAGTGAAGTTGTATGTGAATAAATACTGAACATTCCAATGCAACAATCCTCATGAAATGTGCTCCGTGATTAGTAATATATCATATATACTTATTACAAATTTGATGAAAATGATAAGTATAATGAATGAGTGTCCATTGATCTTTCGCTCATCATGGAAAAAATGTTACAGTATATATTTGAAAGTATAATTATTTTTGAAATACACACTGTATCGGGGTTGTAAGTCCATCATCAAAGGTTTTTAAATCAAGGTTGTACGAAACTATTATTGATGCTGAATAATTTTGTTCTTATTATACTTATATTTCTTCTAATGATTATGTATAACAAATGATTTTTAAACTCCATACTTTTCCACATCTTTCAATAATGATCTTATTAAAGCATATTTAGTAAACTTTTTTTGATTGTTTCTGAGCTGGAATGATAAATATAGGTACTTCAACTGAAAACATCAATCGTTGGATTTTTCAACTGAGATTAACTTATCCACTTAAGTACAATTATTTCAAAAAGTTCTCGTTTCGACATCAGTAATGAAGAGGTAAAGAAATAATTTATGTTAGTTGATTGTCTAGAGTTTTTTTTTTCAATCATATTTACCAACCAACTATAAATCAACAGGTGATCCAAATAACTCAAGATGCTAAGTCCGATGGTTTCGAAACGAGTAGTATAAATGTAATTCATAATAGCGTTGTAGACCCAACTCCAAAATCTGCTGTGATTATTTGTTCCAATCAAAAATTTGTCGAGTAACCAATTTTATGATTATTGTTTTCAGAATATGACATAATGGAATAGATACGTCACGAAGTGATATGAATTAGACTTGAAAGTTTCTTTCCGAATATATAATTTTTCATGAAGTATTAACATTAAAACATCAAACTAAAAATAAGAAGAGAATGAAAACAACAGTATGCAGACTGTTTTATAGTTGTCACAAACTTTGAGCGGCATTTAGAACGAAATCACTCAGATTGTATAGAGTTGTCTTTTCCAAAAAGGCACTCATCCAGGAACAAATTTCTGTTGAAGTAATTTTGAATTATTTAGTCCAAGACCAATTATTTTATGAATAATGTTCAATTCATAAAATAATTGCATACATTTTTGGAATCAGAAGATCTCTGTAATACGGCTCCCTTTGTCTAACTCATTTTGAAATGTTTGATTCCCTCTTTAGTTATCATGTCTTTAATGAGAATGAGCATTCAATTTGTCTGCAATTCAATCCACAATCTTATAAAATCATGGAATGATTAATTTTTTATAATTACTTATCACGTTAATCTAAATAAAACTTTCTCATTATTTTGTAATACCTTCGATACACAATGAAACCTTTCCGAAAGCTTTCATGTATAATTGTATATGATATTTCAGTCAAACAGCTTAAGAGAAAGTTTATTACAAGCTGCATAATTGGGAGAACCCTTTGGACAGAGCATCAGATTGAAGAAGCCACTTCAAGAGACACATAGATGAGAAAGTTGGGCCTAACAAAAAATAATGCCTTACAGTTCTCACTAAATATCCAGAAATATTTCACAACAAGGATTGTATTCGCCCGAAAACTTGTGCTAATAATATTTATCTAAAAATTATTTTTAATTAAAATTTTCCAATGACTTTATTTTGAGATTGTTATATTTTCTGTTCTGCATGTGCTATTTCGTTAAATAAAAATTATATATTGTTCAAGTTCTTAAGCATTTTATATAAGGAATAATTTCGCTAATGAAAATTAAATCGGCTGGAGAATAGGTAACATCGAAACGATAATTAACTAACTTCACATCTTTTTATATTATTAGGGAAACTTTCGAAAAAAGGACAAGATAAATAGTATTAATTTCGCTGCGCTTATTAATACAATGGAAATTACTTCACAATATCAACCTTGAAAAATGTAAAAGAAATGAATACATTATTTAGTTCTCTTGATATTATTCGAATATTAAAGCTGAATTAAATTATATTTGATGATAGAAAGTGGTTCTAATTATAGGGAATGTATGTAAAAAATTCAAATTTTATACAAATTCAATGAATCAATGACAATTTTCACGAAGAGAATGATACTTCCATATTCGATAATAGCGAGATCACTCCTTTGTTTGAAAGACGCTACTTCCATTTTCTCAGAATGATATTCCCGTACATTCAGAAGTATATTCCCTGCACTCATTCGCCTCCACGCGTTGTTGCCAAATTTATGAGGTGCTTTCGTATAGACCATATGTGGAGGCTATTTACATTAAAATTGTGTTTATACGATATACGAGTATAAAACGGTGGCGCCCCGAAGTGGAATTCACATGAACTGTATTGTATAACTGTATATGTATATACCACTGATAGGCATCCAAACGAAAATTTGTGGAACCTCTCCTACTAACCATTCAAGCATGTAGAGAGGGATATACTCGGCGTTTCGTATTCGCCTCCGAATTTTCGAATTCACCTCCGATTTCGGAGCCGTATTCATCGGAAGCTTGTCGTTTTTGGAGGCGTATAAGTCAAAATGCATATATATATATATATATATATATATATATATATATATATATATATATATATATATATAATATATATATATATATATATATATATATATATATATATATATATATATATATATATATATATATTATATATATATATATATATAATATATATATATATATATATATATATATATATATATATATAAATATATTTGTTATATATATATATATATATATATATATATATATATATATACATATATATATATATATATATATATATATATATATATATATATATATATATATATATATATATATATATATATATATATATATATTATATATATATATATATATATATATATATATATATATATATATATATATATATATATATATATATATATATATATATATATATATATATATATATATATATATATATATATATATATATATATATATATATATTAGTAGGGGAGCCCAAGCTAGGATTTTGGGATTTACTTAAGCGCGGTAGAATAACATATTGGGGGAAGCCTTGCACCCTGTTAAGTATCCCCACCATACATGAACCCTTAATATGGGTGCGTTCGTCTAGGGCAGCCAATCAGATTATTAAAAAAAAATCGATCGTTCGAAAAACTCGAACGCGTCAGATTAAGGTGATAAGATAACAAGGTGAGTTAATTACATGCAGAAGAGTATGCATTTCACTGATCTGACGATTTGCACGTGGCATAAGGAAATAGGAGCTAAAAAATTTGCATGAAGAAAATGTCACCTTGACATTCTCGAGCACAGCTAAATTTTTATTTTTATTTTGTAGGAAATGTCACGATTTTTGAATATCGGCGATGAGTTTTGGTCTCGTTCGGTCACCCATACCTTCGTTATCAGAGACGATGTGGGGTGTATAAACTATTAATATCTGACGCGCTCGTGTTTTTCTATATAACGATTTCTTTTACATTTTTGAAGATCTGCACGGGATACGTATTTTATCAATCAGGAACAATTCGTTTTTCAGAATTTCAGTTGTTCCCTTATAACGTCTAAAGAAACGCGAAAGTCCGCGATTTAGAGTCAAATATAATAACAGTTAAAATCAAACATGTGTTTTTCTAAAAGTATTGTTATGAGTTTTAACCAAGTAACGGCCACATCAATTAAAAAAAAAATGAAGAGATTCAATCTAAGTAGAATAAAATTCATATCTTGATTGCATAAAGTTTAATATTGGTTTTGTTGAATCTTTTATGAACAAGTTTTTCATCGTTGTGAATGTCTCGGCGCATAAATTATATAATATAAAAGTAGAAGAAATCGATTTATAATTATTTACTGGTACTTGAGAGAGATACAATTCTTCTACTGTAAACTTTGCCCTCACATTTCGCTGTTTTCTCATGAGTTTTAACCAAAACACCTTCATGATTCCTCAGCCTCATTATTTTTGATCGCTATTCCGGAAGTTGAAAAAGACAACCATGTCCGTCCCAGCATCCCTAACTTATAAGCAACCATGACGTTTACCACTAATGCCTCATGGAGTTTACTTCAAAGGTGACACAGTTAATTCAAGTGAATAAATAGAAATTACATGAAAAATATTGTGCGATTTTGCTCAAACCTCGTACCTCAGAACCTCATTTCGGATTTCATAGATTAGACTACGTAAGCGTTTATTTATTGCTGCATTAAGTAGTGGCTCTTTTTTGCATCTTTGGCGTGTTTTGGTGGTGATTGGCTACTAATGAATGGATTGTCCTTGTTGATATAATGTGGTAATTGGGCTCTTCTTTTTGTTTTAAAGCGTATATTAGATTCAGTTAGTATTGTTTATATGTAGTTTAGATTTAGTTAGCACAGTTAAGATTTTGGTATTCAATAGTTTAGTGGCCATCTTGTATTTTAATTGGAATTTAATTATTCTGTAAATCTTTGTATTGCGCCTAGATGCAACTTTAAGATTTTGAAAATAAAGTTATTATTTTCTATATTAGCAAGCCATCCAATGTTTTACTCATCTCTAATTCTTATAAAACTAGGATGGGCCGACAAATATCCGTATGAAGCTGTTCAGGATATCGTCAGTGTGTATGTTCCAATACAATAAAAAATGCGAGATCGTAGCTTGAAAATGCATACATATCAAAAGCGTGATAACGAAACCCAAAAAACCAACCAAACTAACCTCATAGGTCGCTTCGTAACGCATCGACTAGTTAGTTTCACGTTGATATGAATCGTTATCTAAGATAAACAACGCACGAGCAACAATAAGGGAAATGTTCATCTGAACGTTTATTGTTTGCTTTACTATTTAACACCGTAATAACAATAAAATTCGAGTACCTCATACCAATAAATCGACGTCATTTTGTTATTGCATCAATTTATCTATGATCCTTCATCATTCATGGGGTAAACGATAAATAATTCATTACTAAACCCGTTCATTAGCAAGCTGGCTAAACGTTTTATTTCAGTCAACTGGAAACTGCTGTGATTTTCCACGGATTGTTTTTGATGTTCAGTCGGAAATACTAATGAAGCCTTTTTGTTAATTCTAATAGATTTTATGCAAATTTCAGAGAGCTATGGAAATGTAGATAACTTTTGATATAATAATGTAATCATTGTCTAGAATTCGCATTACATGTTTTGAATTGATCAGTATTCATTTGCATTTTGGAAAAAGTTTAATAAAGAAATAATCAATATGAATATTTTTGGTGAACTGTATAATAAACTGGCTGCCCGCCCACTCGTTGCTGCGCTCAAAAGGTGGATTCAAATCTCGTTCCTCAATTATATTCTCCCAAAATAATATCATTTGAAACACACTGTTGTACATTTGATTAAGTGTTTTGAGATAAATGGTTTGAATTCATACGGAGAATTTTAAACCCAAATGTTAACTCTTCCGCGCAATTTTTAAACATTTTCATTCATACAAACTTCGCTTTCAGTGTTGTAGAACAAAAAACCATCAGGAAATATATATATTTATATATATATATATATCATCAAAATGATTGGTAAATGTTAAATTTTCATTACACTGCGATTGAAGACGTCTGTGAAAAGATGTATTCACAGTCACTATGTTGCTACAATTTTGATTATCATTAATTTCTCGATTACGTAAAAAACGTCATCAGATATAGCAATTTGCATTTTTCTATAAATGGAATTCAAGTCAGCATAAAAATAGATGACCCTTTTGACTGTTATTTTCTAGCCTAGACTCACCGGCTAGGATCTACAATCCGCTATAATAGATGTATTATGATTTGCTGACTAGTTAAAGAAGTTACTATAACATTTTGTGTACTCAACATCTCAAAATTTGGCGAAAGATGATCAATGAGTAAGTTATGTGAACCTTACGTATGTGTAACGCATGTGTGAATCTGACGTATTTCTAACGCATGCGTGCATTTGAGGTTTATGTCTAACGCATGCGTGAATCCGAAGTTTATGTCTAACGCATGGGGGTTCACTCTTCTATATTTTCCATTATATTATGATATAATATATCACTGATATATCGGTAATGCATTAGTAATGCTCAGCAGTGTTGTTCCAGGGTGTACAATTGTACAGAAAGCTGTACATTTGAATATTAAACTGTACCAAGGCAATACAATCAAAAAATCTGTACAATTCGACTATTATTCGATATTGAGAAGTTTGTACACTTGTCGGCAAGCAACAAAATCATACCAAATCACCCAAAATTTAAATTCTATGAAAGAGTAAGTTTATTATTCCATGATTCCGTGGGACTAGTTTTGCAATCGTGCCGTGACCATAGATATATACTATAATTATGAAGTACAGATATATATTAAGATTTCGATGGCCGTGATCGTCACTGTCACTGGCTAAATATAGTAATTAATTGCTAGGTTAATGATTTAATATCGTTTCTTATCAATATTTTATTTATGTTCAGAACTCTTTGTCGAATTGAGCATATGATTACTTTTAATATTTTCATCAACAAGAATTCAACATTAAGATCTTAGCGCCGAAACTGCTAATATCGGTACTAGAGGATGGGCCATTAACGGTTTGTTTACATTGTTTGGTAATGGTACATTTAATTTTGAGTTTTCGAACGTAATATAATTGAATATTTTAGTTTTTACCTAGGTATAGAGTCAAGTTTTATTTCATATTCTTGGTGTTATGATAATCTGTTATTTTGGTTGTGCAAATAAACATTATTTATTATTATTATTTTAAGAGTATCTCTGGTTGTTACATGAAAGAAAATACAATTATCTAGAATCTCTGGATGATGGCCCAGGTTAAGATTCCGATAAAAGTGGAAGATTTTTCTTTGGAATAGCATTGGACTTCAAAAACCCTACGTTTTCGGTTAGCTGAAAATTGCACATCATCAGTCAGTATAATTGTATATGGAAAAATCCACAAACTTACTTCAGGGAAAATAATTATTCTCAGTAAACTGTAAAGAACAACTATCTTATGTTCAGACACTTTTTTTCAATCTTCAAATTATGAATCCACACCTTTCTTCTGTCCATCATTTCCTTGTTTACCAACTTTGTTTGGAATACAACTTTGAATTGTCCAGCTTTCGGAAAGGTATGTAAGCTATATTCGGGTTTTTTTGCCCAAGATGAACAATAGAATACACAACAAAAGTGATTCATCTCTTCTGAACGTTTGTAAACGATCCCAAACAAAATTATACTCTAAAACTTCTCATATAAAATACACGTAAACAAAGCAATCTATAGCCCATGCGTTAGTAATATTCGACACCGGTAGGGGGCGTATCGCTTATCTACGTTGGCAAGAAGAAAGCTTCAAAATTCCGAAAATAGATGGCGACTGTACAATTCTTTGAAAAACTGTACAATTTTACACCATTTGACAGTACAATCAGAATTACCATAGGAACAACGCTGTTGCTCAGTAGTTCAACAGTGCCTTAGGATCATAGAAACGGCTAAGGTTCACACACCTATTGCTATCATTGATTAGAGTCGAGTTACATCGGTCGATTAGAGTAGAGTTACATTAATGTTGTTTTAGTAAAAAAAGGTGCTACTGGTTTCCTATTGGGTTTGTTTCCTGATTAGATACGACCATCAGTAATGAATGATAGGTACTTATCTATTAAATATGAGCTTCGAGCCCACACTTTCAATGTTTGTATCACCTGGAGAAGGCATAATATGGGAAGTCCAGTTATCTTCATCTCTTTACACTTGATCTGCAAGAAGTTTACGATTGACGTTCGCCCATGCAATCTTTCATAATCCTACATCACATTAATTTGTACATTTTTGTCGCAATCAAAATGTAATGCCTTCAATAAAAGTCAATAAGTGAGACGGCACAAAAGAACAGCTTGCTGCGGCAGATAACGAGGCAAAAACTTAACCTCATTATCTCTGTATTGGGTATATTGGACCCATCATCTCCGGAAGAATATCGGAGAACAGATGCAATTACGCGGGTCGGTTTTCATCTCCGATGATAATGCGAAATATATTCAGCGCAAAGATTATTACGCTAGACTGGATTATTGAATCGCTTTTCATCGCACGACCAACGACGTATTGTATTCTTATCGTTCATTGTTTCTGAAGGAGATAGCTCGGCCTCTGCCTTACAAATATCCTCTAGGACTCTCTTGAAAGGTACACAAAAGTAACAAACAAAACCTTTGCTACCGATGACTTGTCAGTGAGTAAATTTTATTTAGAATAACAATACACTCAAAATCAATAAACAACTGCTGTGATCTCATCAGTGCTGCATACTCGAGTTGGAGTGAATCTTCAAATCTGCCCCAAGCCCCATGTTCGCTCCTTTCATTTACATGTAATACCTAATTTATTTCATTTTTCTTCGCGATTTTTAAGGATTTCGCAATCTCTCTACAGTTCCTTTATATAGATCTGGATGGCTCGAAATCTGTAGGTATGTGAATTTCAATGGCGTTAGAAGAAGAAAAGAAGCCTCAGTGACAGAGCTGTGCTGCTCACGCTCTTTTTTTCAAAAGCTTCATATGCGAATAAGAGTTTTATTAACCTTGCATGTAATTCCAGCAACTCAAGAGATAACTGAGATAATTAGTGTTAATTAACAACATTAACAAATGTTTTGTAGTCTTATTTCGTATTATTTGATCTTATATATTACTTATGCTTAGTTAATTGAATATTTTACCCATTATGCTATCAGGGGCGGATGGGCTCCCAAATTTCTATCGGGAAATTTTTGATAAAGTGGCCCACAGCCATCGGCCCACTACGACCAAAAAATACTTTAATCCAAACCAGCCTCCAACACAATGTCCCCTTCCCCATAAAGCAAAAAAAACAATAACTAATCAGTTACAAGGGCGTCGATAAGGGAGGTAATTACCTCCCAAGATAGACTTTTGACAAAAAAAAAGTTTTTTGCCTATACTTGACGAAAGAAAACAAAAGTGTATTATCACCAATTTTATTAATTAATTAAAATTGATATTAATTAATTATGTTTATTTTCATTAAATATTACCTAAGTTTTGTTACCTTATAATTCTTTTCCCCAATATGCCAAGGGGCAAAGACATACAAACAATAAAAGTGTTTTGAAAATTTATCTTCAAACTATTTTCAGGAAAATTAGTTGTAAATTCACCAAAGTGTTTTGGATCTAAAATAGCAACGTCTTTGTACAATTCAAAACTTTTTGAAAATCTTCTTTTC
>JARQZK010002892.1:1322500-1365000 GCA_030704885.1 Cynegetis impunctata
AAGGAGAATTACTTATCCAATTCAAACTGGAGCTGTCCTGTACAGAGAGTTCTTCAACTATAACAATATTAAATGAAAAATGGAAATCTTCACATCTTCAGAGAAATATAAATAAATAATTCGTAAATAATGTTTTACTTCTTTATATTATAATTTATTATCCTCTAAAGACTTAACTGCCTTTCAGGGTTGACCAGATTATTATTAGTGTAGTAAAGTAACTTATTTTCTTAATATATATCTTCTATGGCTATCTTTTATCATTGTGAACTCTATTTGAAACTCAAATTAAAGGATAAGTATCAGAAAACTACTGATTGTTCATGTTTATTTATTATTTTCACGAAAGAATCGTGATTTCTTCATTGAAAATAATTGAAAATACCGCATTTCTCGAAAAAAAATCTGGCGAGTAAACTAAGATAAGAACTATCTACAGAAAGCACTGGTAATTTTCAAACAATAGAGATGTACGTTATCATGTTGAAATATGCTCTTCTTAGAGTATCTACCACAAATATTAGGTCTAATAACAAGATGATCATGTTATTGTATACATCACACAAAAAAGAACTTTGCCCTACAGATTATACCTACCTTTGCTGATTTTTATGTTAAGTTCAAGTATAAATATGTGTGCGAAATTGTCAAGTTCTCGAATCTATCGTCCGAAATCCATCTATTCATTTCTTCATTAAAATGTTAATGCATAAGTTGTGAAATTCATGCTAAAGTTAGGATTTTCATATGTCACAAACTAATAATCTCTTGTTTTTTTGTACGCTAAAGCCCTTAAATTTCATGTCAATGAACCAAATGTTAGTACAGTTTCAGCTAACATTTCGTATATTTCCGACTTCTTCAAAATTAGATCTTCAAGTGAACTGAATATAAATAGATGATTCAAATTTTTAACCTTGTAGTCACTGGCGTATTGTCCGCTTAATTTTACATAAGTTACAGCTTTTGTCCAACTGAATTGAATGAATATCACGGGGAAGTATCGACAATTAGTCCGCCTCTGTCACAACTCGGTATGCGAAGACGCAAGAACGAGTGGAAAATCCGGTTGGATTTCACAAAAACAGAAGAAAAATAACGAGTCTCATTTGCGAACGGTGCGACAGCAATTTTGCTGTCTAATACAGGTCCCAGGCAATACGTCATGCGGACTGGCATATAATATGCAACACACAATCAGTCCAGGAAATGAGCTGGCATTCAAATCCTAAGCAGAAACAAATAGCCCGTCCGCAGTGGGCCCGTTGTCCACAGTCGGGAGGATGGGATGAAATAGACGCGCTCCCTTTGAATTTGATGAGAATGGGATTAAAAGAGACCCAGTTTTTTCAGCATCCCTTCCTTGTGAATATAAGGATTCGGAATACTTCTAATTACAATTCGCGCATAAAGCATTAACTTCAACGAATTTCTTTGGATTTTTGATTAAAGTTGTGATAATTGAAGCAACTTTCTTCTCTATGATTATTATTAACATTTCAGATTAATTCCTTTAACGAACAGAACGTTTGCATTAGGTCATCTAGAAAGAAAATAAACTAGGTGCTATTTCGTTTTCATTGGGAGTTTCATGAGATTGCTATTACTTAGCATCAGGTGGCGATTGAAACAGGTAATGCTGAACAAGTTAATTGATATTAGGTAATATTGGTGTATTGAATTAGTTACCTATGTTATGAATTGATAACCAAATAACAAATATTTTTTTTTAAACATGGACAATACCTTTTTGTCGAGCTTTATGTTTTTCCAATGTATATAGTCTAATTTCAAAGAAACACACAATTTTGAAGCTATCTTAATTTTTCAGAGGTTAATTTTGTACAGGTTTTCAACGTAGTCGCTGTCTGGCAATTTTGTTTGTTCTAAATGTCATGTCTGTGTGATTGTGATAGTTTTGAATGATTTAATCTTGAAAACCCGGTATAAAACGAGAATCCTTCAAAATGAAGTATTTTGGAGAATGCGAAATGTGCAAAAAATGCGATTAATTCGAATAAATATGAATCGACTTATAGTGATGATCTCTAATTTTCAACGAACGTTGGTAAAGCATATTTTGAGTGCTATTCGAACTCCAGCTTGAGGGAATTACACACTTGTGCTTTATGAACTGTTCCAAACTTGTCTTGAACTAAAAAAAGTATATCTATCAGGGAATATAAAATTCACTTGGTGACCGAAATAATTGATATTGCACACGTATAAAAAAAAGAAACTAAAATTATCAAAAAAAAGCATGGAATGCTAGCGAGAAATCTGCATTTATAAATTGCGCATCTGTGGGTTTCGCAGACGTCCGATTTGGGTGAATCAGCCTTCCTCCAGAGCAGCATCTCTGATGATTCGTAATTACACAGAAACAACTATTTGTTTCTCTTAAGTTAGAGCGATTTACCGTATTGAACTTCCAGTTTTAGCGAAAAGTTCTTTGAATCCACAGAGAAACACAAAAACCACTGATCTTCCTCGTGTGGCACTAAGAAGCTGCTAATCCGGAATCTTCTTTTTCAAATGGTGCAATTGCGGTTTCCACAGACCTCCGATTTGACGCCTTGAGTATAAGTAAAGAAGAAAAAGATATTGGACGAATCACCTCTGAGAGGGGGAGAGAGAGAGAGAGCAGCCCTGATGATACGTAATTACATAGAAACAACTATTCGTTTCTCTTGAGTTCTAGTGATAGGAACTGTCAATCGTAGTGTACACCGTTGGAGAGGTCGTGCAAAGATTCTAATGCCACATCTCTGGGGATTGCCCCCAGATGAACGGTAATTGGATCACTCGGGTCGGCCGTAATATCCAAAAACCTGCGTGTATGGGTATTCTTCAGGTAAATACATTTTGTATGGGCTCAGCCCGTATACTTGGAACCTGACCATATAGGTCGTCAAGATGCTTGCAACTACACCAATGGGTGTGTAACTATGTCAAGGAGTAGGTAACTTGAACCATAACTTCATGGGTGTCTTCGAACTCGTGATTGAATTTCGAGAGCGATGAAACATCCGTATGCCATCCGGATCTTTTTTTGCTCTTTACCTATAACTAGAGTGTTTTAAAAAGAAAACAGCTAAAAACACATATCCTTCGATTCAAACATTTGCATAAATTATGGATCTATACTCATAGCTGTTCCCACATCAGCCGTATGCATTATATTCATAGCGAAATGCATTATATTCAATGCATTATATTCATAACATGTCGAAATTTGTGACAAATCAGTCATATATGTCATAAAAACATGATGCGCACTTATAAAGCATTCATTCATAAAGAATACCGAGACTCTAAAACACCGTTTCCTTCCAAAGGTAATTTCACTAACGTGGAAAACGGGTGGAACGGATACATTTCATATTTCGACAGGCGCTTATCTTCCGTCAACCTTCATTATTATTTCCTAACAGATAAAGTAGGCTCCTTTAACAAGCACTTTATCTCGATTCGATGTACTTAGAAAAGCTTTCAACGGGCCATAAAATATCGAATAAAATCGTTCGGTCATCAAGAAGCGGAACAATAAACCAATTCCTGCGAGAAAGTGAAGAATAATGGTCGATCTGTGCCTGGAACGTAGAAGCGTGTTCAGTGGCGCGGCGGCAGTTTTGAATCTGCCGAGAATAAACCGATTGCCGCAATTCACACATAATTAAAAGTGATCTGGCGCGGTAATTATTCATATAAATTGTTTACGATCGCCTTTGAAGTTATTAATAGCAAGAAGAAGGGGCCACACAGAGTAACGCCGGCCGGCTTCTTGGGATGGTGCTGCCGCTGCTGCTCCCGGTGCTTTGTCCCTTACTCTGAACGTGGCTTGTTGTAGACGGTGCATATTTATCATGCACTTGAGCCGTGTCGCGGACAAGGTCAGGGTCGGATTTGCGCTCTTTTTCAGATTGTTGCCTAATAGGTTTATAACTACCACAGCTTCTCTTCCATGCACTCACCATCATGTTTTGTCTAGCCTCTAGAAGTGTAGACTGACAGCTCAATGCTATGTGCTATTCACTTTACCATTCATCACATATCTGAACTCAACAGATATTTTATAAAAGCAAGAAATTCATTATTAGACACCCTTTGAAATTTTGATGATGACTCTTTTCTACTTAAAGGTTTGATGCTCGGTTTGAAGTATGTCCAACACTAGAAGGTTTGATAGTCTACTTAGGAATTTTAGATTTCATTTCACTTCAAAACTTTTTCATTGAAATTAAACTTTGTAACACTTTCTAAGCACACTTTGCGTTTGAGATTTGGCATAGTTAATGTTTATATGTAGTGCATAAAGCTAAATTTTGTATTAAATACATGTTACCGATACATTTCTGGAAGAATCTATATATCATTAAGTGAGGAGAAACCTTGATACTACCCCTTTTTAAGCATTCAACAAATCTCAAGTTTATATAGAGAAGGAGTGCACAAAACTAAATATAATTTATCATAGTATGTGTTACATCATACATTGAATTAAATTTCGGAAACGAGTTTTATAGAAAGACTATTGTGGTGCCTTCGCCATTTTATATATTCACAGTTTACGTTCATTCTGCCAATGTGAGACATAACATTCGAAATTAAAAATTCAACCGCAGTAGAATTTCGACCAGTCCGACCCCATTATTTTTTATAATCTCTCATTATGTGTTAAAATTTACACTGACATGAAGTTACTTTATTTACATTAATAGTGATGCTGAAGCACTTTAATTTATGGCTTCTTTCTATAAATAGGTTTAAACTCTTTTCAGAAGAACGACACGCAAATTAGTTATTGTGCGTAGCAGTGAAAAGTTGTCTTTGCTCAGTAAATTATGCATGACTGAAATTAAAAGATTTTATTCCTAAAAATGCAATAGTAATAGAAAATTGGGAAATTATCAGTATATGACAACAATGACAGTAAAATCAATTATAATATACCTAAAGATCTTAGATTTTAATGTGGCGTTATATATCTAACGTACATTATATTCGAATCATTATAAATGTATTATAGATTCTTGAATCATTCTAGTTGTGTAAATTGTTGAATGGTAGATAAATCCAGCAATCAAATCGTAATCTGTTATTAAACCTCACCTTAATTCAATATTGATGGCAGTGAAATATTGAATGTTATTTTGTTATAAATTTTCCATTATTGCAATTATATGCAACTCATCATAAATCTTTATAAAACCCTAAATATTTACTAAATTTCACAAAATTTTTTTTTATGATATGTACCTGACCTCGGCAAAGAAGAACATTGTTTTGTGTAAAATTTCTATAAATTATATTTAACATGAGTACCTACTCAACAATTTGATATAGTAAGTTAATTGTTTTTTTAAATCTTCTGTATCACCTCTAAGAAATGCCATTGCTTCAACCATTCAAAATAAGTATGTTCGTTCCAGCAAGGTTCTCATCAATAGTGCCAATTGTTGTTCGGCGTGACCATTTTGTCATATTTGGAAATGAGAAATAATCATTAGGTACTAAATCTGGCGAATAGAAGGATACAGAAGTAATTCGTATAATAATTTATAAACCCATGCCAAAATAAGTTTAATTGCGTTTTAACAAAGTTAAACCTCCTTTTAAAGTTGAGACACGTGTGTGTTCATTGCCAATTGTGACCAATCGCGGTAGCCATCTTGCGGAAGGATTTTTGATATTCAAATGAACTGTTAATAATCTGCATCCGTTCAATTGCCATGCCTATAATCTCAGAATACACGTATACTTTCACTTTCCCATCATTGTTTATCATGATCTCATGAGATTTTGTGAAGTGGTCACTTCATTGTGACGATACGGGCGATCGTTCGAATTCAGCGTCCCAATATTTAAGTTAGGTGGCAAAGATACAGTGTCCCCAGAAATCTCATTCAAATTGGTTATTTTCAAGTATGTTGTTCATTTCGAGCGGAATATGCAATATTTTCAATTGTAAAATCACAATTATAATTTTTCTATTAATACGACTATCCTTCATATATATATATATATATATATATATATATATATATATATATATATATATATATATATATATATATATATAGATATATATATATACCTTTCGCATCTTCGCTGCTGCTACCGCCAGACCCAATGAGCTGTAATTTGGTTGAGATTTCTTATGTGGACTGAGATAATGTTGGGGTGTGCTGGTGTGCACCATAAGGTTTCAACTATTTTCCTCGACTGCCGCCATCATCAAATTTATAGATTTCATGTTTTTTCCTGTTTTTTTTTTTCGAAGTTTTGCGCCCCTTCACACTTTTGATGAGATGGATTAGAGGTTTCAAATTTGGTACGGATATTGAGTGTACTTTAGGGAAATCCACAGATTGTGCATTTTTTATTGCGCATCTCTACTGCCATCCCTAATTCAAAAGGATAAAAATGTTTACGTTAATCCGGTTGATATTATTTGGGGATTCAAAATGTTTTTGTTAGCGTCGCAATTTTTTGTTTTTGCAGTTATTCAAGCGGATTTAGGTAAGTAAAAAAAGGAAACACACGTGTTTCATTCCTCCCTGAAGTATGTGTCAGGGAGGCGGGAAGCTTGAGTTTGGGATTAAATCCTTCAGCCAGATCAGAGAATACACTCGTAGGACAAGTGCATTAAGGATAGGTGATACGGGATATTTATGGAACAGGAAGTGTGGGTAGTGTTCAGAGGATTAATACTGGCCCAGCATTCGCCTTGTGAGTTTGCAAGCAGTGACTTACATTACCATGAGCAAACCTCTGAAACAAACTCATGGCAGACCAGTCGGCCCCGGGGTTTGAACCTGAGACCTCCCAAATACTAGCCAGCGTACCTAGGGGATTAAGAAACTATATGTAAAAGAAAAAAAAATAGTGGAAAATACAGATGTTTTTTCAATACTTCCAACTAGATCTACGCCCTGGGTCAGGTGCATCTATTAAGAATTAGACTAACTGTATATATTCGTGATCATTCAACAAAATGTTAAATTTTACTTGGAAATTGTTCTTGTATCCTGACACTTGCGAATTGTGATATAGAGGTTCCACCAACAATTTTCCAGTCGCCATTGCCAATTTCGCGCTGTAACTGTAAATAAACTGTTAAAATTCTGAACAACTTCGTGTGAAGCGTAGTCAATTTAACGTTGTCCATTTTTAAATATTTCTGCATCGAAATCGCTTGTTATAATTCACGTCCCCGGGAATGTACTGCGAACTGCATCTCTCGCCGTAATATTCAATGTCGTTTATCTCACGCTTTATGTGTGTCACGATCGGTGATCCGACGCTGACCAGCCGTGGATAATGGATTAACGCCGTTGCCTGCCGCACTGTCTTCACAACATCCTGCTTATTAACTGACCGATTACCATCTCGTGCGATGGACGCTTGAAAAAATTATGGAGTCTTATCGAATCGAGCCTTTTCTTGTCCCGTCGAACATATTACTAGGCCTGGGAATATGTGATTATCTATAATCAATTGGCGATAAACATTTATCGAAACAATTCAATAGCTTTGACGATTTATTAAATCTAATCGCTAAAGTTTTTCAATATTCGCATATACTTATATTCCACTAATATTTGGATCGAAGTTTCTTGCCGCACTTTACGCTCTAGACACTTGACCTAAAAATGTGTGATAATAAGTAACAGTAACACTCTTAAGGTCAGCTGTATTCATATATACGTTTTGAAATGCGACTCTCTTTGAATATGTAAATTAAAAACTATGTCAAATCATGAAAAACATTCTTGACGACCATGGTCAATTTCATACATTACATAAAGTGAACTAGGAAAATTCTTCAATAATTTAAAAAATTATCAAACAACTTTCCAAGGGAGCTGGTTATATGTATTCCGCAACGCAAAATCTGCATTCACAATCGAACGGTGAATTATAGAAATTGTCAATTCACCCCGTCTCAAAATCTGCATACAGCTCTTTCGATGGTATTAGATCTCATCAGTGCAGCTTATTTCACTCGGAGTGAATTAACAAATTTCTAATTGTTCCCCAATACAAATCGTGGTCGGTAACAATGTCTGTATAACAACCCAGAGCGACCTTCCACCAAAGATATTGGGAAACAACAATTCACCGCTTAGATCGAAAATGCAGAATTTCGTCGCGTAAACATGTACCTCCTGACATGAAGATATCTACTCTACAACAGTGGTGTATAATTATGATTCCAAAGCACACTAACATAGCGATTTAAAACCTTTGGATATACTCACGAGAGCGCGCTCCGAAGATGCTAGCAGCGTAATACGTAAAATACAACAATCAAATCATGAAAAACATACTTGTCGACCCTGGTCAATTTCATACATTACATAAATTGAACAAGGAAAATTCTTTAATAATTTAAAAAATTATCAAACAACTTTCCAAGGGAGCTGGTTATACGTATTCCGCAACGTAAAATCTGCATTCACAATCGAACGGTGAATTATAGAAATTGTCAATTCTCCCCGACTCAAAATCTGCATAATTTTGCGTTGCGGAATACGTATAACCAGCTCCGTTGGAAAGATGTTTGATAATTTTTTAAATTATCAAATAATTTTCCTTGGTCACTTTATGTAATGTAAAAACTATGTACCTAATTTTTCTTCTTTTTCAAGTATAGAAATATTCTTGGGGATTTCATACTAAAATAGAATTGGTAGTTATAATAACAATAATTTCATTTTTTCACCCAAATTACAATACTTTACACTAAAAGTAGTATAATAAATAAAAATTTTCTTTGCAAACTAAGGAATAAACATATAAAATCTAAAGAAAATCAATCCCTCTTAAGTCAGCACTTTTCTGAGAGGTTTTCTCCTTACCATAGCTTTTCCTTCTTTCTATATTTTTTCTTTTATTTTAGCGATACATTCGCATACATAGTATCCAGTCTACTTCTGTTTTAGACATATTCCGCAATAAATTCATTGTTTTTCTCCTTGCATCCACGATATGCTTGGGAACGTCATCATGGTTCTTGCATATTACATAATTGTAGTGACGCTGCCAAATTTGTTTCAGTACCTTTGGCTTGAAGGATAGTTTATCTTTGGTTCTTGTATCATGTTTTGAACATTCATTTGAAATGTCCTACAACAATAGATCAACGGCAGATGTACACATAATATAGCGACAGGAACTTCGTTCCAACGTAACTTTTTTTTTCTACTTGAAACAACATACAAATATGTACTCAGACAGATGTTGAAGGCAGACCTACTAGTGGAGATATTCCAATTATTAGAACAAGGTAAGACTTCAAAAGTCCCAACACTGAAAATTCCTTATTATTTCACGCCATAATTTCGATCTGAAAAAACATGGCATACTTATCTCTCCACAAAGATCGAAATAACTATTTCAATGTTATTAGATATCATCAGTACTATACATACGTGAAATATTATGCACTTTAATTATCGAAAATTGACAAATTTTCGTTGAAAGCCAAGCGCATTATGAGGATGTATTGATATCTAGTTAGCCTAGACCAGTTCCCTGCATAAACAAAATATTGCGTTACCATAGCAACGAACAATAACTTATTAGAAGTGTCAGTGTAAAGTTTGACGTCAAAAAAGTAAACCAGAGTTACGCAATAAATTAAAAGAAAAAATATGTCTACCGAAATTGTGAAAATCGAAAAATTGGAGTATCGAGCCATCATCAAGTACCTGTATTTAAAAGGGTTAAGAGGTAAGCAGATTTACGAAGATATGCTTAATACCCTTGGTGATCAATGTCCTTCGTATGCGACCGTGAAAAATTGGACTGCAAGCTTCAAAAGTGGTAAATTTTCCATTGAAGATGATGACCGATCGGGAAGGCCAGTTTCTGTGTCCCCGAAAATATCGATGCAGTTCATGACATGATTTTAACAGACCGTCGAATTGGGCTAAAACGGATATCTGAAGCACTGAATATTTCATACGAACGCGTTCATCATATAGTTCACGTCAATTTGGATATGAGAAAAAGTGCTGCAAAATGGATCCCAATATGTTTGAATGTTGACCAAAAGCGTGCAAGGGTAGTAGCATCGCGTTCGATCTGTGCTCGATTTGAAAACGATGTAGACTTCTGAAACCGAATTGTTACTATGGATGAGATTTGGGTACATTTCTACGATCCAGAAACAAAGTAACAATCGATGGAATGGCGACACTCCGGTTCTCCAAGACCTAAGAAGTTTCGTGTCCAAAAAACTGCTGGAAAAGTTCTTGCTTCAGTTTTTTGAGATTGCCATGGAGTAATCATGATTGATTTTTTGGATGAGGGTAGAACAATAACTGGAGATTACTATTCCACATTACTGACCACTATACGGGAAAAAATTAGAGAGAAAAGACGCGGAAAGCTATCCAAAGGTGTTTTGTTTTTGCAGGACAACGCCCCTGCACACAAATCTCATATTGCCATGCAAAAAATTTGTGATTTAGGGTTTGAATTACTAGAACACCCCCCTTATTCACCAGATTTGGCTCCGTCCGACTATCATCTCTTTCCTCAACTGAAAAAAAGTTTAAAAGGTCGTAAATTTTCTTCCAACGAGGAGGTGATAAAAGCTGTGGAGGTCTGGTTTGCAGAGCAAAAAGGAACATATTTTTTGAAAGGTCTAGAGACGTTGCAGGTTCGCTGTAATAAATGTATACAATTAAGAGGAGAATATGTTGAGTAATAAAAAATTTTGACATTGAAATTTTTTGTTTGGTTCTATAGTAGGCTAAGAATTTTCCAATATATCCTCGTAGACCAGATGAAACCTGTGACGCTGTCAAGTGTCTACGACTACCATATTACACTTAGTATTCCGACCATTAACAAGAGTGAAGACTACTTGGTGCGATATTTTGCAATACCAAACCCCAGTATTCAAAGTATACTGGTTGACTGAAAACGATAATGAATTACACATATATTTCAACAAAGTTACTTTGTCAATTTCAAGGATACTATGTAAAAGGTTTTCAAATGGCACTTAAGAAAAAGAAGAAAGATGGTTTTCTTTTCAGATCAATACTTAGTGGATCTCTGATTCTAGGGATTATACGTCAACTAATGTTCATTTCTTTTCCGATGAACTTCCATGAAATATAAGTATTATTTACAAAACTTATTTGAAATACATCTGTTTATTTATTGCCTTTATGACCTGGTCCCTTTAGGTTTATAAAATGAATAGAAATACTTTGCCAACATCCGACGGGACAAGCAATACTTAATCATTTGCCTACCATTAAGATGGTTCATTCAATAAACCCCTTTATTTATTGGTCGATATTTTAGGTTTAATGGCTGGCCAGCATTTTTGTCAAGAGATACTGCTATGCGGTCATTAAAATATGTTACGGTCGACATGATTTTTCTCTGTTGAGAAGAAGCTTGGACTAATAATTAATTTTAGTTTGTTTCGCTAATAAAATATGTGAGACGTACCTACTCTCCGATATACTATGAATTATGCATTTCTTTCCAAAGAAAATTCTTCATTTAGGTATGAAATTTATTCTGAATTTCTTATATAATTTTTTTCAATATTGATAGTAAATAGTTATGTTATTAATTTGATAGTGTCTTAATTTTAAATGGTCAAAGTCTTTCATTGAAGTGTATTCTGAAAATTATTTATTATCATTAATAAACTAGTACAGAATTCAGAAGTCCCTATAGTCGTCATATTGAATAATGAAATTGTAATTTAATGATGAATTCTCATAGTTCATGTGAAAAATATTTTTTTGTTGAATTCTTAGTGTGATAGTGAGTAAATTGATAGCATAAATGAATTATTTTCTTCAATAAAAGGCTTTTATAAAGGTGAATAATATGAGGAAAATAAATTTATAAAAAAACATAGTTGCATTATGACTTTTCAATTTTTTCAAAGTTCATAAAGTCAAAGTAATTTTGCATTCATTGCGAGCTGAAACAAACAATCTTAATATATAAACAATCTAATACCGCAATTATTCCCAATTTTATCGAGAACATCGATTGAATATCAGCACGGTAAGCGAACTGTATAATTTTTGATGACTATTTGAATAAGATAATTACAAATCTTGAATCAAGAAAAATATTTTCAGTGCGATTCAAACAAAACAGCTAAGTCCCTCATTCTGGAAGATAAACAAGTCTCGCATGGTTCACATAAAAGAGAGGATATACATATATATATATATATATATATATATATATATATATATATATATATATATATATATATATATATATATATATATATATATATATATATATATATATATATATATATATATATATATATATATATATATATATATATATATATATATATATATAGATATATTTAAATTATAGGAAATCCAATTTTTCATAGAACGTTAGCTCTTTGGATGTCTTCAGATTTCGTATCGATCTTTATTATACTTGATACTCTGAAACATGTGACACCGGGTGGTATGTTGAAATTTCGCAATCTGTACTTTAACGACTTGGCAAGGTGTTGAGTCGTTTGGATACGTATGGCCAGTTTGAGATGTGGGTACAGCAGCAGAAGCAGCAATTCTAAGTGAGTTAGAACGGCAATTATGTCGAGTGCTACGGACACAAGCATCAGTAATCGCGGTCAAATGTGTGTTTACGGGCGGCTTATCTTCGAGGAGGGCCTCACGCACTTTCGCTATTAACGATTCGCCGGACCGGCCCAGACCAGCATCAGATGTTAATTAATTACGTAATCGTCACAGACGGAACCTGTCCCAACTATCTGATCTGTTAAGCTTATCAATGTTCATTATATATGCCGCAACTTTCGGTTCAACGAACGTGATAAATTTGCACAAATCTAGGTAATACAAAGCAAAAAATAGTAACTTACAACTTTTTAAGTAATTACTTACATTCAACGTACAATTATCGAATAATATTTGAGATAAGTTGATGAACTATGAAATTGTGGTTAAGCGTGTAGTGTTTTGAGCACGTTTGAAGAAATACAGAATTAATGCCGAGTTTAATGCTCAATGAATATGCTCTATAAAATCATCGCTTATGTACACAAAATATGATTACATGTATAACACTCCTAGCTACATCTTGCACATAAACCTAAGGAAACCCACAGAAGCAACATATGGAACTTGGACGTGGTAGAAAACCAAATAAGAGGACGAGTAGATCCGAAAACAAGTATGTATACAAGAAAATAAAAAAAAGAAACGGTGTCATGGGACACCAGGTAGGAACGAAGTTCTTTCGGATAATATAGAAGCAACACAGTTTGCAAAAAAGAAACATGTGCGTCTCAGGACGCTCGACAGAAGTAATAACTTATATTAATCCAAGTTGAAATAATCAATATTGAAATGTGGGGCCAAGCCTAGAGTCACCTCTGGGATTCGAACCCAATAATACGATACGAGTGATCAGTACTGGGACCACTCAGCCGTCAATACAACGTCAAACTAAGATGCAAGAGTGTATATAACGAGAGTGTAACGTATCGCCACGCTATATAATGGAATATAAACCTACAATACGTAGTTATTATTTTATGGAACAAATTTGTAATGCTTTATCTTTTCATTATGCCATGTCTTCTTCATATTGTCATAATCTGTTCTTTTATGCATATAACTAATACAAAATAATTTTGTATAAGTTATATGCATAAAAGAACAGGCTTCATTGTGAATCGCTTGCGTAGTAACTCTCGAATCAGAAAGAGAAGGGTTGAGAGAACGGAAAGAAAGAGAAAGGTATTATACGCAAATTCTTACGGTTAAATCGTTACGGTTTCAGTCTCACATTATTTTCAGTTTTATCGCGCAGCGAAATCCCTATTTCCTCTAAGCCTGCCCTAAGGAACTTCGTTCAATAAGAGGCACATAAAAGTATGTATGTATATATAATACACACACATATATATATATATATATATATATATATATATATATATATATATATATATATATATATATATATATTTCACAATGTAATATTTCTTGGTGTTATAGGTCACATTAGTTAATACAATTTAGGTGTCATGCAAATTATTGTTTATTGACGTTTCGACCATTTTGTGGCCTTTTTCGAAATCTATAAAATTAAAGGACGTATATTACCTACATCAATTTTAACATTTATATGAAATATATTCTTACCCTTAAAAGTAGATAATTAAAACACCAAAATAAAAACAACAAATAGTAAAACATTCTTACAACACCGTGTTGGTGTTGGTGTTATTCTCCACGTATAGCAGAGAAGCGTACAGTTTAGTTGTATTAATCATATCTTTCTTGTCGTTAATTGCATATTTTACATTCTTTTAGATTTCCAATGATTCAAGAAATTCCCTTTTCTTAAATCGTTGCAAATCCAAAAAAATGTTAGATATGCAATCTTCAATTCCATTATATACTCGTATTTTGAATTATCTTGAATGTCGGAATGTTTTTCTTCTAAAAATATTTGATTAAGCAACAAATTATGCAATGAAACGTTATCAAAACATTCAATAAATTTTGTGAATTCTTGTAGAGTCTGTTATTGCTATAGAAACTCTCAAGCTAATACGTGTAGATATATGCAAATTTTTCTTCTGGTTTTTCGATTTTCTCGAAATTACTCGATATATTCTAAACTATGAATATCACAGGAGATAACTATTTTCAAACAAATTTCAGAGTGTCAATATGCTATGAAATTATATAAGTGCACGTTCTTTCGGTTAACACTTTGAGATGACCACAAGTCAAATTATTCACTTACGCTGTATTAGCATATAGAAAATAATTGGGAAATAACTGAACTCAGTTTCAATTATGCATCTTCCAGCGTCACCCGAATCGCTCCCCCTCCTTTTTTGTTGTTGAAAAGAAGAAATCTGCATGTTATCCGTCAAGAAAACTCTTAACAAGACGATAAAATGCTAACGATCGACCGTCTGGTGCACCCCATTCGTTCTCCATGCTCTCCACAATCCAGAATAATTTAATGACTCTTCATTGGAATTTTCCGTTCGGCGTATTATGTACCTTTTCGGCGCGCATGAATTAACCCGAATGTGAACTTAATTCGGTTCGAAAGAGCACTTTCGCGTATCACGATCGAGGTAGACGGAAGTACTATAAATCGAAAAAAGGGCCATCATTAAATTTCTAAATCCAATATAAACTAAGATGCAAACGTTATTTCATCCCAGTAAGTTGAGAAGTTCAGTTATAATTTTTTTCAAATTCCTCTCGTTAGGTTCTTTAATTGAGTTTCTGAATTACCTTTGATAGATTACAACACCCATAAACGACAAAAACAGATAGGGATGAGTTTCATCGTTCTAGGTATCAAATCACGAGATCATAGAGACCCATGGATCTATGGTTAAAGTTACACACCCTTTGACATAGTTACACATTCCTTATTGTAGTTACATGCCTTTTAATATCTCCGACGAAGTGACTGAAAAGTATCCATTCTAGTAGTTTTCTATAATCTAGAGCCGACCCAAGTTGCCTTCCGGCAAAGCTTACCACTTTCCGTCCATTTAGAGACCATGCCCAATCTAAAGATACCAAAAAGTCCATGATAAAGTGTCATTATCCTAATGCATTTCGTACAAGACATAGAAAAAATGGTGCTGAAATTTGACCATTTGGTGTGGGCTTACCTGTCCCAGGAAAGGGTCGGAGTACCATGAAGCCATAAGAGACATATAAGCGATTTTTGTGTTTTTCTCGAAAATATAATACCCCTTGCTAAAGCTGGAAGTTCTATGGGTATATTCACCCAGGGGTACTACATAGATTTCTAGGATTGAGACATAACAAGGACATGGACGAGATGACATATAAGTACACAAGTTCTATGGGTATATTCATCCAGGTTACACAGACTTCAGGATTTGGGACATTACAAGGACATGGACAAGAAAACATATAAACACACAAAAAGTTGTGTGGGTATATGCATCCAGAGGTACATAGACTTCAAGGATTGAAAAATTACAAGGACATGAACGGGATAACATATAAATCTACAAGATCTGTGGCTATATTCATCCAGCTGTGCATAGATTTCAGGGATTGTGACATATCAAGGACATGGGCTGGATACGTGTTAGTACATACGTTCTGTGTGTATATTCATCCAGGGGTACATAGACTTCAGGGATTGAGACTTAACAAGGACATCGTCGGAATAACATATAAATACACAAGTTCTATGGTATATTCATCCAGGGTACATAGACTTCAGGGATTGAGACATAACAAGGACATGGACGGAATAACATAAATACACAAGTTTTGTGGGTATATTCATCTGGGGGCACATTGACTTCAGAAATTGAGACATAACGACGTGGGCGGGATAACATACAAATACACAAGTTTTGTGGGTATATTCATTCAGGGGTACACAGACTTCAGGGATTGAGACATAACAAGGACATGGGCGGGAAAACATATGAACACACAAATTCTATAGCTAAATTCATCCAGGGGTACATATTCTTCAGAAATTGAGGACATTGTCGGGATAACATATAAATACACAACAGTTTTCCCGATTTTTTTTGTAATTTATAAAATTTCTATACCAAATCAGGTCTACCGAAATATATCCATGAACATATTTCGGTTGATTATTCTTCACCAGGCAGGTGTAAATTTGTAATTTATTAAATTGCATTATGTTTCACCACAAAACGCCATCTCATTAACAAAACAACTTTGAATAAATGTCAAACGATTCTTCTTCAGACACTTTAGGAGTGAAATATTCACACAAGGACCAACACAGGCTATAAATATTTAAAACTTGAAAAAAACCTCCAAACCCACACCTACGCTTTTAATACCTACACCTTCAGGGACGACTCGTCCGTATAGATCATTGGGTAATTATGCTTGAATCAGTTTTCGTTTTCTTGAAATTATAGAAACGCCACTAAATAATAAATGAAAATGATTATTCAATTACAAAAAAAAAAATTTTGTGTTGCTTGAAAATAGTCGAATTGCACCTCCTCTCCCTTTTCTACTGTGTGTTAGTATTACAAATTTTTATTCAACTAACCAGTTATATCTACTTTCCTACTTTAACATGAAATAACTTCTTTCGTGGAAAAATTATCCTTATCTTGATTTTTTCGTATTATCTGAACATTATATCACCTGGTTTACTAACCTGCAAAAGTATCAAATTTTCAAAACTTTAAGCTTTATGCACACCAATTCATTCTTTTTACAATTTTCCAATTCTTATAGTAGTATTTTTTCTTATTTCTAACTAATATATATTTTATATCTTCATAACTGCAACTCGCTGTTTGATTCCAGAAAGATATCCTCCCTCAACGACGCCACTGCTTACCCCAAAGTAACTGGTCAGACGACATGGGTCATATATGTTCGCGCTCTTTTAGTTTATTCGAAATTGTTTGAATAGACGTGAAAAATTGATGTAAAACAATTCTTGGCACGAATAAATTTGGGCAATATGCTCGTAAATAAACTTGAGAAAACGGTTGTGTGGATTGTTTTGTTTCTAATTGAAACAGCCCTGCGACGGAGTAGAAATAATATTTATTTAGGATGAAGTGGTTCCAAAAGAATGTTGAATATTTGTAAACATTTTCGAACAAAATATATGTTCACATCACATATGAACGGTTTTCTGGAATGAATAATTTTTCTACTGGTGTAGCATATTCAATGATTTATTTCTACTAATTGAGAAATTGAAGCATTTCTAAGGAATCAGTATTTCAGTTAAAAACTACTATTTACCAATATTCCTCAGCACTCAAGGATGGCAAACATAATGGTATTTATTATCATTATGATATGTATCAATATGTCGGATATTGGTATATATATATATATATATATATATATATATATATATATATATATATATATATATATATATATATATATATATTTATATATATATATATATATAATGATTAATATCTATAATGGTCGCACAATTGAAAGGTTTCAACTTCTAAGGGAATCGGCCTAGTTTACACCAATGATACTCTGTTTATCTTTGCCAAGCTTTCGGATTTATTTTAATCCTTCTTCAGGGCGTCTACAAAATATACAAAGAACATTTTCACAAATAATGGACCAACAATATTATATTAATTTTACAACTTAAGGAGCACAACTTACTGAAATATTGAGGTTTAGGTGTTATTACATTTGTCAACATTGAAACTTCCAAGCAAACGCTGCATGTAAACAAATTCACTTAACAATCAAAACTTAAACAATTAAAACTTCCCATCAACACAACGACCATCCAAACGGGTGCTTTTACATTAATTAAAATTTTCTAAAACAAAATGAAATCTGCTAAACTGAGTCATATACTACAATATAATTACACTGACACGTACACAGAATGATAAAAGCAATAAATTAAGAATATAAGACAAGGTACCAATGTGTGTATATAGGAACTGTATGGTTTACGTTATCGCAATTATTTTAACCAGACGCTTTTCTTCATTCATCTACAGGTCCGTCGTAAAATTTTTCTTTATTCGGTTGGGTCAATAAATACGTATAAATACTACTTAAGTTTTGTGTATCAGATTTTTTATTTATTGCGTTATCTTCTTTGTTTATGTGAATCATTTCAAGTACAATTCTTTTATTATATTTCGTCTGTCTATCCATAATTTGTACATTTTCAAAAAGAAATCTATGGTCTTCCTGTAGTGCGTGAGATGTCAAGGCACACCTTATATATTCTTTGGTGATGTCACTTTTGTGAATCGCTATTCGGTTTTTTAGTAACTGTATGTAACCAACAGCATCGGACAAATTAGTTCATTTTAAGTCGGACCACCCTATACAAGTAAAAATTAACTGTATAAAAGAAATGAAAAACAGAGTGAGTAAGATCTGCCACCCACGGTTTTTAAAAGGATCTATGAACAAATTATTTGGCATTTTGTTGGAAAATGGTTACCCGAAGGGGATGATTTCAAAGTTACTTCATTCACCAATGAATAATCAGAGAGATGTTGATATACAATCTAGACCTACACGACTTGGTGTAATGCAAGGTGAAAAAGAGTTAAAATTTGGAAGTATGATAAATATTACAGACTTAACATATAAAATTAAAAAATGTTTCAGAGAAGAAGAAATAAAAATTGCGGTTTATAATCATAAAACATTAAAGAGTCTATATAGTAGATTAAAAGATCAGACCCCAATTTTACTACAATCAAATGTTATCTACAGGATAGAGTGTCAAGACTGTTCGCGTGGTTATATTGGGCAAACATCACAGTTACTAAAAAACCGAATAGCGATTCACAAAAGTGACATCACCAAAGAAAATATAAGGTGTGCCTTGACATCTCACGCACTACAGGAAGACCATAGATTTCTTTTTGAAAATGTACAAATTATGGATATACAGACGAAATATAATAAAAGAATTGTACTTGAAATGATTCACATAAACAAAGAAGATAACGCAATAAATAAAAAATCTGATACACAAAACTTAAGTAGTATTTATACGTATTTATTGACCCAACCGAATAAAGAAAAATTTTACGACGGACCTGTAGATGAATAAAGAAAAGCGTCTGGTTAAAATAATTGCGATAACGTAAACCATACAGTTCCTATATACACACATTGGTACCTTGTCTTATATTCTTAATTTATTATTTTTATCATTCTGTGTACGGTCAGTGAAATTATATTGTAGTATATGACTCATTTTAGCAGATTTCATTTTGTTTTAGAAAATTCTAATTCAGGTAAAAGCCCCCGTTTGATTGTTGTTGTGTTGATGCGAAGTTTTAATTGTTTAAGTTTTGATTGTTAAGTGAATTTGTTTACATGCAGCGTTTGCTTGGAAGTTTCAATGTTGACAAATGTAATAACACCTAAACCTCAATATTTCAGTAAGTTGTGCTCCTTAAGTTGTAAAATTAATATAATATTGTTGGTCCATTATTTGTGAAAATGTTCTTTGTATATTTTGTAGACGCCCTGAAGAAGGATTAAAATAAATCCGAAAGCTTGGCAAAGATAAACAGAGTATCATTGGTGTAAACTAGGCCGATTCCCTTAGAAGTTGAAACCTTATATATATATATATATATATATATATATATATATATATATATATATATATATATATATATATTTATATATTTTTATATATATTTATATATATATATATATATATATATATAATTATATATATATATATATATATATATATATATATATATATATATATATATATATATCCAATTCATTTTTGGTTTTTAAAGAAAAAGACTATTTTCTATCACTCTGTTCCTCTATTATATTCAAACAAGTTAAAGACCTGCTCAACATGTTTAAACTGATTTCTAAGCAAATAAGCCAAATGAGCAGAGACATCTTTAAAATCCTAAAAAATATCAGTCTCAATGGTAAACTTAACTGGTCATAACTTTTTTCTATGAATAATTCAGTTGGAATATCCTACGCAGTACAAGCAATTCAAATCATCTATCGCAACGATTGTCTTTGAGGATTTAAACCTTATTTAAATATTGAGGTTTGGTAGTTCAACAAACACTTATAACAAAGTTTAATTTTTCGAGTATAATATATAGAAAACTATCTTTCAGATGCTTCGTGAAGTAATATCAAATAAATGCAGTCGAGAGCAATATGAATTAGAAAATTATACAAGAAGAGCCATTTGATTTAGTAGTACCAAAATCATTGTTTGGAACTAACATATAATAGGAGCAATTGCACTATTAATTTGCATTTATAATATTGCAACGAGCATTAAATTCCACAAGGAATGAACAACCAAATAATTTGCAAAAAAAGGAGACAAGTTACAAATTGAGTTCCTAGTTAAACTAAATTAACAACTACTTATGTAAGCACATGCATCATATTAACCTTCTAGTACACGTACAAGGGAGAAAAAGAAAGCATTTCAACAATCCTCAGCTATCAACCATTTCTTAAAGGATATTTTGAATCTAAACATCTTACAGCTCTTAATATTTTCCAAATTCGTGGGTTACTATATCATTGTTGAGCCATGTTTCACACAACCCTAAGAAACTGAATTTCTTCAATCATGAACATGTTCTCATTTTAGCATAGTGAAGTGTTAAAGATCTTACATTATGAAAAGTACAAAAAACAAAACAAAAAATTATTCATGTCTTAACCGTCTCAGAATATCCACAATTATCACAAATATACAAATAAAAAAGCGAACAGAAGCAGTCAACTTTTGACGTTTAAAAATCATCAAGAATGCCACATCCGAATGCTGATGTTACATATCAAAATTAAAACGTTAAACTAACAGCCAAGATATTATACATTGAAACAATATGATGCTCCCATGAATGTTCCATGAGTTACCAAGGGCCGATCTGCGGATAAAAGTTCGATGAATCTGAGGTGTAGATAATAGAGATCGTGGGCGGCTTCACGAGGCTTTGAGTTAAATAAGTCAATACTGAAATATTAATTCGGTACTTTTTTATATTCCACCTTGCAGATGAACGAGACGAACGAACTATCGAATGGCTTTTCACCATAATCCCACACACATACACACATTCCTAGCGTTGGTGACTAAGAGCATCATGCATATTGAATGGCGTGAAGAGAGTTTCGAGATTAAAGAAATGCAGCGATTTAAGTAGTGTTCAAATATTTACTGGGGGGGGCCCTAATGGCCTTATCGACTGATCGGTAAATGCGGTGGCGACATACTTTCCGCTTTCCTGAAGGGAGAGGTAGAGTTCTTGAGTCCTTTTGACCCCAGATTGGATTTGAAGTCATGCAATTTTCAGTAGCTTTTGCACGTCGAGTAGTAGAAGACCTGATACGTTCAATTCTTTGCAATATTTCATTAGTCTTCGGTAAATGTTCGCACATGTTTCCACCCTATGAATCATCTTGGGTCGGTGCATCATTCAGATAATAGTACAGCTCTCTCAAAGTTGAAAACTGCACAAATGCAATTTAATTAATATATTTTTGATAGGCAATATATTATAGTACATAGTCCTTGTGTTTCATTAACATGGAGTCTTGATCGCCATGATCACCTTCTGGAAGTAGTCTCAACTTGATTATTTCAGAACTATATCGGTGTTTATAATGAATAAAGCAACTTCCTTCTTGCATCGCATTGTAACCTGCCGCCATTGAAAGTTGTCTAAATGAGTAATTCTTCAAATCAATTCCTCTGTCTGATATTTAAATAGAGAAGCATAACTAGTAATCAATCTTTCATTGTTGATGGCATTTTGTATTGTTGAGTAATTACAAGACATTTTAGCAATAATATTAAATGAACTGTGCAATTAACACTCGAATTTACACAATTACGATACGAGTTTTTTTGAGTGTTAAGTGTATTATTCAAGAAACTAAAATTGCCCGTGCATAAGCAGAATATTGACGGAGTTTTTTGAACACGAATTACATATGTGACAAATTTACGCTTACATTTTTAATTTTGTGTATTTTTTTCCATTATCCATTTCTACATTATATTATAATTATACTAGCTGCCTGGCCACAAATACACAAATGGAATATAATATATATATTATATAGGTATATATATATATATATATATATATATATATATATATATTTATATATATGTATATATATATATTTATATATATGTTATATATTATATATATATATATATATATATATATATATATATATATATATATATTATATATATATATATATATATATTTATATATATGTATATATATATATTATAATATATATATATAATATATATATATATATATATATATATATATATATATATATATATATATATATATATATATATATATATATATACATACATACGAAAGGCTAACATTGTTGCGTCCCTGTAAAGACTGCAATAATGTCAAACGTTGTTTTCGTGTTTTCATGGTGTAGATTTCAGATGAAATCATGCTTGTAGACTGTATGGTTTATGTGCGACATTAAATATTGACTCTGAGTTGTCGTCTCTAAGGAATTTTCGTGTTATTGTTGGGTGTATTTTCTTCCATCCATTTCTACATTATATTATAATTATACTAGCTGCCTGGCCACAAATACACAAATATAAATATATATATATATATATATATAATAGAGTTTGAATCACGGGAATATTCGGTCTATTGAGTAAAATATATGGTTATAAACTCATTTATTCAAAAAATTTCTCAATATTTCAACACTTCTTTGTGTCTTCTTCAGGAGAAATCAAGCTTTTCTCGAATGGGAGGTGTTAAAATAGCAAGATACAATACGAAATCCATAAGAACTTTGTTTTCAAAGACGAAAGATCGCACTCCATTATTATTTAATTCTAATGTTGTTTATAAGATACCGTGTGATCGATGTGATAAATGTTATATAGGACAGACTAAACAAAACTTAAAACAAAGAATTATACAACACAAAAGTGACAGCCGTATTGGCAAAAGATCTTGTGCATTGGCGTGTCATTTTCAGGATTTTGACCACAATTTTGATTATGAAAGTGTTAAAATTTTAGATCGTGAAAATAATTACAAAAAGAGATTATTCTTGGAAATGGCACACATACATAACACCAGCAATACAATCAACTCCAGGGCAGATATAGACAATTTGAGCGTAATTTACACGAATATTTTAAAATAAAATCAATATCATTTGTCCCCCACACCTCATTGTTTTGAATGATAACATTGACATCTGGAGACCGGTATCTGAAGTTTCAAGAGAGCATACGATTCTTAATTTCGAGAATCTCATTCCACGTAGTATTAATGTTGACTAAGGGTCCTAATTATAAGTTACACGCAATAATATGTCCAATATAGTTATTAGATCAGCATTTTAACTCTAATTGTAAGTGAGGTTAATTTTTATATACATTACTTTATGTTTTTATCATTATTTTTGTATTTTAGCTTGATTTCTCCTGAAGAAGACACAAAGAAGTGTTGAAATATTGAGAAATTTTTTGAATAAATGAGTTTATAAACATATATTTTACTCAATAGACCGAATATTCCCGTGATTCAAACTCTATTTTGTATCAATAGGTCGTGATAATACTTATTAATTAAATATATATCGTCGTTGCCGCGGTGAAACCTCCTAAGTGACTAAAACATGATTTGACAGGAGAAGCAAATAACTGATTTGTTATAGTTATTAATAGTACCTTTTTCCCAGAAAAAACAAAACTTCAACCACAGAGATAAATTACTGTGAAACCACCTATGTAAAGTCTGAGCCCTGGAATTGTCACATAGGTGATTTGTATGGTACCTTTAGCGGTGCGGTTAACTCTTACACATAGGAAGATTCTTTTTGATCAATTTAAACCGTGTTATGTTTTTTTAACACATGAATGCTTTCTATTAGCACATAGGTGGTAAAATCTTGTTTCCAATGATATCAAAATCACGTTTTGGATTTTTTGTCACATAGGAGGTTTCACCGCGGCAACGACGATATATATATATATATATATATATATATATATATTTATATATATATATATATATATATATATATATATATATAGTGATGTAAAACAGACTCGATCATTATTTCTGAATTCGACTGAGAACACTTTACATGGGACATGTTTCATTTCATCGCTGAAAATAACTATTCCCTTACATGTTTTCCATCGATTTCTAACTAGGCAATTTATTCCATTCGCTTGAAGTGTATCAGTATGTCAAATGAGGAGGAGTATTGCAAATTAGGTGCTTCTCAACACATCGGAATTTCTAGCCAGCTGCCCCTATTTTGTTTTTACACTTTTACTGACTTCGTTGCAAATGCAGATGACAAATATATATACGGGAAAGCAAGTCCCTGGGAGGGTTACATTTGGTATGGATTCTCTTTGATCTCAGACTCTCTTGATACCTAAAGATTAGCTCAGACACCGTGTGTGTCCGAGGAAGGCAATTGATGGCTGGTCACTGAATTTATGTGCACTTCGCTTGCGCAAATAATTCAAACTTACCAGTACCACTGTTGCCAAATGTGTATATATATATATATTAAAACAATGGTTAAAAATAACAATTTACACATTTATTATAAGAAATAACGCATGACGCACGTTTCGGTGTAACTTCACCTTCTTCAGATGCTAGCATCTGAAGAAGGTGAAGTTACACCGAAACGTGCGTCATGCGTTATTTCTTATAATAAATGTGTAAATTGTTATTTTTAACCATTGTTTTAATATGTTTATTAATTTACACCAAGTATCGGCCCAATCAATCCAAAATATATATATATATATATATATGCAAAATGGGATATTTGTGAGTGTGCATATGATGAATTTTTTTGCAATGAGGAATTTAAAAATAAACCACTTTCATTCAAGTACTGTCATCAAGTTTATGTGATATACTATTTTACAATTCGATATTTGCCAGAGGATTTGTTCTTGTAGGTGTTACAGTTTTCAATTTTGTGTGATTTTTTTTAATATGATTTTCTATTCTGCTATCTAGTTTAATGTTATGCAACAGAATATGTGAAACGTTTTTTAACGGTTTTTGCAGTGATCAATCATTTTATAGAAGAATACTGTGAAGTGTTTCGTGATTTTGTGATAGAGAGAGAACTAAGCTTTAGTGAAATGTCTATGTCTCCAACGATGAATTTTTTTAGCGTTATTGATTTTTACTTTTTAACTTCTAAGGTGTTTGCGAGGTTGTTAATGAAAATAATTCCTTTCTGTGATAGTTCGTTATAATTCGTTTTTTTTTGTAGTTTACAGTAAAGAAAAGTGTTTCTTCTTGAAGGGCGAATTGTAACTTGATTACATCTATGGAATACCTATTAATTGTAACTGATAAATGAACTTTACTACTCACCATTTATTTGCGATAATTTGAGGCCCCAGGTAAATTTTATAGTCCTTTCATTTTTTTTACATATCACGGTATTTGAGTATAATTTTTTTCATCCATGGCTATCGAATAATACCGTTGCCATAATGATTTCATATAATAAGTTTAATTATATTTTCCTTCAATTTGAGTTTTATTCTTGATCTTCACGACCGTCCATCAATTTCTCCACTGGATTTTTCTGTGAGATCAATACACTTTCAAAATCATTTGACGAACGCATATACGAAGTAACTCTCTGTGCGCTTTATATTTATATTCTCTCGACGTTTCGATAAAAAGTTGACTTATTTCGTCAAGTCATGCAATATTTATAAGTCTGGGAGCTTCTAAATATTTTATTCCTGAACCATTCTCAGTGTACTTGCTAATGTTTTGATCGTTTATCAAATATTTATGATAGCACCTCAAACTTCAAGACAATTGGTGTTTTAACCAACATAATTTTTTTGTGATGATCAGCATTTAGGTACAATTTTGTCCGGGCACAGGCAGTTGATGAATAGCTTTAATAGATATTTAATGTCGTTCTTTTTCGTGATTATGACAATTTGATTCCCCGTCATTTCATTTTATAACTAAATCATCTTATTTTCGTTTCGATTCAATTCCGCATTTCACATAATATTAATGAAATGCAAATTGACAACAGACAACAGATGATCGATTGTTATATAAAAAATCGATTGTTATATAAAAATAAGATATGTGAAAATTCTTTGAATTAAGTTTTTTGTATTTTATTCCACGATTATAAATAAGTATAGTTTAGATGAATGATCTAAAGTGATGAAGAAATCATAGAAAGTTTGGTTTAAGTATGTATATATATACAGGGTGTTTGGCACATGAAGCACCAACATTTTTGGGGCATTGTTGGAGTCATTTGCTACACTTTTCCTTTGGAGCCTGGGTCCTAAGACTCATGGTTAATTTTCCAAAATTTCGCCTTTAAACCCTTTTTTTCATTAATACCTGTAAAAGCTCAATTTCTTCAAATGAATATTCTGTAATGTGTGCTTGTTCAAAAAGTTAATAGTTTTCATCACAACTGTTGGTACCAAAGGCGCATACTAGGATTTTTATTCCACAAAATTAGTGATTTTGTGAAAATGAATCAACTTAAAAATTCAATGTTGAAAAAACACTGAACAATTGATAGCTTCACTCTCCTTTAAAAATTTCTTTACTCAATAAAAGTTTTAACGGTATGCTACAGATTGATAAGAAAAAAAATTTCAGCTTCAAATTGCGGATATTCCTTCAGAAAGACTAGGCCAAGCTACAGAGATTTAGAGTGAGCATTTTGTGCAAAAAGTGTTAGAAGAAAACCAGCTCCGCCATTGCCTGTCAAATAGTTCCACATGATATAGTGATATGTTTTTCACTCGACTTTATTATTTATATCTTTGTTATTAATCTTAGTTTTTTGCTTATAAAATTGAAACTATCAGAGTAATCGTGATGGTTTCAATAGACTTATTGTAGAAAATGAAAAGACGAAAAAAATGAGAGGTCGGACGACTCAATCAGACCCTCAGTCTAAGGGAAAATTGGAAAAAACCGGCCAAAATGCAGTTTTTTCAAAAGTTCATAACTCGGTTATTTTTTGAGTTGTAGCGTAGATCCTCCGGCCAGTATTAGCTATTGATATGAACTTCATTTGTGCGAAGATCAGGAACTGTCCGATGCATAGTTTTTGATCTGTAGCCATTTGATTATGTTACTATGCAATTTTCCAGCAGACCTGAATGCGACAGGTATGGTCCGATTTCAATTTACTAAAAAGATTTTGAAAGTAGAATTTTCATAGTTCAAAACGTTCATCTTGGTTTTTCATAAAAACGCTGAGAAATATGTTAAAAATAAAGCTGAACATGACAAAAAACGGCCGAGCGCGTGAGAGTAGTTGAAGAGTGGGGGTTTACAATTATTATCTGACAACGTTTAGAAATTACTGTCACGTTCAAAATGCCGACGCTTTCGAATGTCATACTTCTCCTTGCCTGCTGCTCTACCCCCACTCTTCAACTACTCTTACGCGCTCGGCCGTTTTTCGTCATGTTCAGCTTTATTTTTAACATATTTCTCAGCGTTTTTGTGGAAAACCAAGATGAACGTTTTGAACTATGAGAATTCTACTTTCAAAATCTTTTTAGTAAATTGAAATCAGACCATATCTGTCGCATTCAGGTCTGCTGGAAAATTGCATAGTAACATAATCAAATGGCCACAGATCAAAAACTATGCATCGGACAGCAAAAAACTAAAAAACGCGATTTTTTGCATAAAATTGTTAATAACAAAGACATAAATAATAAAGTCGAGTGAAAAACATATCACTATATCATGTGGAACTATTTTACACACAATGGCAGAGCTGGTTTTCTTCTAACACTTTTTACATGAAAAAATCTCTGTAGCTTGGCCTAGACGGAAATCGTTCGGACTTGAAGTGAGGAAAATAATTTTATTTTTATGATAGTTTATTTGAACAAAAGTTGAACTAGTAACAACAATTTAACATATAACTGTTCTCTAGTTATAAATTTTGTTCGAACTGTTCTCCCTTGTTCCTAATGCACGTCTGGCACCTCTTTCTTTCTTCAGCCGTTACGGTAGCTATACTTATTTGTTGAAGCAGAAATATATCTCATTTTGTTAGATGAAAATGTGATTTTATGATCGTTTATTTGAACAAAAGTTACTACTTATAATAATCTAATACCTGTCTGCTCTGTTGGTACACATTTTGTTCGAAAAAAAAAATTCTGCTTCAACAAAAAATTTTGTTTTTCAACAAAATGTGCAACAATACAGCAGGTAGGCATTAAATTATTGTTATTAGTTTATCTTTTGTTCAAATAAACGATATTAAAATAACATTTTGTTCGAGCAGAAAGAGAAATATTTCTGCGATCATAAAAATAAAATTGCTCACCAAGTCCGAACTTTTTCCGTCTTTCTAATGGAATATCCGCAATTTGAAGCAGAAATGTTTTATTTTATCGATGTGCAGCATACCGTTGAAAAGTTTATTAAGTAAAGAAGTTTTTGAAGGAGAGTGAAGCTCTCAATTGTTGTTATTTTTTCAGCATTGAATTTTTAAGTTGATTCATTTTCACAAAATCACTAATTTTGTGGAATGAAAATCCTCGTATGCGCCTTTGGTACCAACAGATGCAATGAACACTATTAACTATTTGAACAATCACACATTACGGAATATTCATTTGAAAAATTGGGCTTTTATAGTTATTAATAAAAAACTTATGAGGGCTTAAAGGAGGAATTTTGGGAAATTTCAGAAAAAAAAATTGAAAAAATTATATCTCCTTAACCGTGAGTCTTAAGCCCCAGGGTCCAAAGGGAAAAGGTAGTAAATGAACCCGACAATGCCCCAAAAAATTTGCTTTTTTTCTGGTGCTTAATGTGCCAGATTTCATCCAGTTTTAAGGTTTTGCTCACCTCTATAGCCTCTCCAAATTGGCACAGCGTTGAGAATTTGTATGTAAAAAAACAAAAATTGTGGAAATACGTCCCTAGTGACGGAGATCTGCTGTAATCGCCTTTTTTACTTCTTGCGTTTAGTTAATTTTTTGATTTAAAAACAGCGTCGAAATTTGGGAAATCATTACTAACTTATAAAGTGTGCAACTCAGTAGACCTTCAGTTTAGCGCACGTTCCAAACGACAATTATGCTTGTATTCTAGTACATTGCCCATCATAATATTTTTAATCAATAAAAATCATAGACGTGACGTACATAATACCCAGCGGTGGGAATCGAACCCACCAAATCGGCAACCGGAGACGGCAATGTTTACCGCTCGCTCGCCTCCATGAAGTAAAATGATCTTCTGTTTTATAATTCTAAAATCTCAGTCGTTATGATTCGTTCTTCTTGTGAACTCACCAAGTGTTCACGAAAATTATGGAATTTTCTTGTATTCAGACATGCACAGGCAATTGCAAGCACAAAAACCTGCGCCAAAGAGAATACTCGAAGAAATTCATTTGAAATCTGTCCATTTATGATGAAAGTACATAGCAGTCGATCATAACATTGAATAATTCAACCGATTGTACCAACCTTCTAATTTAGCAAATTGTCTATAGAGGTCTCTTGTTTGAAGTGCATATGTAGATTATAGTTGTTAGTGTTGTCATGAATACCAAACTCTTGCATTCAACTATTCATAAGATGTAAATCGTTAGCACATTTCCCAAGTGTTTTTTTTCACGATAGACCAATTTTAGCTGAATGCAAATAATCACAAATTTATCTATGTTTTTTTTTCATATTTAGGAATGATAACTTTCATATCCGGAATATATTCGTTGGATTTTCTTTTCGTGTATGCTCTTCAATTGATGCATGTATTGTGCGTCAGATTTTTTAACAATAAATGATTCCCTGAAAAATAATAGGTATATATTTATCAAAGTTCATTTTGGATGACTTTATATCGAATGCTCTTGTTGAATCTAAATATATTTCATATATTCTGATATCTTATGATACGAATGATTTATAAATACCCATGACCAGAAATAATATAGAACAAAATTATGCTTTTTGTTTAAATTTACCTGCTTCCTTTTATTTGAATATTAACTATCCGGCATTAATTTTCAGTTGTATTTTCCCCGAAAACAACAGATTATTGCAGCGTAAGTTTCGAAAGTCAACAGTCAGGCAATAGTTTTTTAACCTATTTAGACCTTCTAGACCAGGGCTTCTTAAACTTTTCTCACTCACGACCCCATTTATGATTGCGAGTTTGCTAGCGACCCCATATAATATAAAAGAAAGATAAATAAATATTTTTTGGTGATTTATTTATTAGGTAACAATATATATATTAAAATATATAGTTTTAGAATTTGTTTGGAAACATAGAAAAATCAAAATTGCACAAAAAGTTGTAAAATTGTATTTATTATAGTTACAAAAATCATATGCTCTATTTTTCTCCAAAATTGCATTTTTTTGCAATAACATGAATAAAAGGGAATTCTGGCCGTCTTAGTTCGCTCGAATATATTCCAACGCAGTCGTTGAGTGATAAATATTATTACAAAAAGAAAATCTAAACAGAAAGAACAAGAAAGGTATTTCTTTGGCACTGTACCTATATGTACAACAACTTTAACATGGAAATTATCCATTGCATCCTGTGTTTTAAATTTCTAACTAAAGAAATCTGAATATGTTGGTAAGTCCTGATGTTTTACTGTTTTGCTATGGCGCTTAAAATGTTTAATTTTTGAAAACTTTAAAATGCTAAATGTTTTTTAATTTTTGTATGTGTCAAATATTGTTTGTAAATAAACTAGGCAAAAATTAATATTAAGAGAAATTGTCTATTCCAAGAACCAAAATTGTTCAATTTTTAACAACTTCTTGTACTTCTATTGCTCCATAACAGTATTATAATTGTAAATATGGTTTACGTGTACTTATAACAATTGCTTCTTTATTTTATCTGATTGTTGTATTGTAAACTTAAAAAAGAAGATATTAATCAAGATTTCATATCTTTATGTTTGGTTCTTTAATATTTTAAATTAACTATAATGTTACCTGTTCTATAACGTGTCTACAGTTGTGAATTTGCCATTTCTGTTTTTAGTATCCTGAGGATGACAATATAACTTGTCGAAACGTTGATATTAACATAAGATAGATTTCTGTGTTTTTTTTCACTGGCCCTCTCCAATTATCTACCAATTATAAAGAATATTTGGGTCACAAGCAAACCTTTTGAAAGATAAATATTAAATTAAATTTAAAGGAAAAATTAATGAGATGGATGTGCCTGTTGTTTATTCCATAAAAAATTAAATCTTGGTGGAATGTTTGACACTGCCGGACGTAGGACCTATTCAACATTTTTTAACGATGAACGATATTGGGATTTAATATGTGTTAAAGCTGAGTAAGTAACTTCACATAAATATATGGTGGTGAATGGCAGAAGAGCATTTAATGCCATATCAGCGATTTTGGGAAATTCAGTTCTAGTTCCGATCCAGAATTCAGTCAAGAGCTTTTTTGGAAATTGTAGTTTTAAGTTAGTCACTCGAAAGCTCCGCAAATTCCTCTCGAGCTTCAAGTGGCAGCTGATATATCCCACTTAAGCCAATCTTAAACGGCTTTTGAATACAAGCTACCTTTTTAAAATCAATATTCAATATAAAATATGTCAAGAACTGTGTTTCTAGCGCTTTTAAGTGATCTACAATATTTTTGTAGTAAAAGTTTTACAATGATTTCTCTCGTTTTTTCTACCCTACTTTTCCAGATGTTGATCTTATAACACAGCTTGGATAGCCATAAGTCATCTTGAAAAAAAAAGCAGCAAGTTCACATTTTCGTTCGGTTAAAAGTATTTCGATTTTGTCCTTTAATAATCTTCTTAAACTTTGACCTCTTGACAACCATCTTACTTCTACATGTAATAATAAAGTTGTGTAGTTGGGGTTGGGATCCGTATCCTTACAGAGATTTGAAAATAAGTTGCTGTTAAGGGCATGGCTGTTGAAAAATTTACAATCTTAACAGCATCCTGAACAAAAATTAATATTCCGAGTAATGAAAATAAGTTGAATGGTTGTTAAGTTGTCAATTCATTTCAAAATTTGCAATGTTGTCGGGCCCTCTGAACAAACGCGCCGGCAATCGGCATTTCACGTTTGACAGTCGCCGAAATAACCTAGTTCTTCGAAGATTTTGTAAAAGTAGTGCTTTCATTGTAAAATAGAATAGATAGAGTGACACTGGCAACAGTGTTCACGATCGACGTCATATACAATTGATGACGAGCATGCCAACTCTCGCTGGACAGACTATAGATGTTATAAAATCGTGTATTTAAATATTTGACATTAGAATCTTGCTACGCGACCCATTTGGGGTCGCGACCCATAGTTTAAGAAGGCCTGTTCTAGACAACGAATTTTGAAATATTTTGGATGCCATTGGAGGAATTTCTTGTTTTTATACGTTGTTTTCGAAAATTTGCTCGACTCCATAGCTTCTGATTGAGTTACAGGTAACAGTGTTGAAATTTGGTACGCGCATTGAGTTCATGTTAAAATTCGAACCCACTTTGTGGGTTTCAACAATCTCCCTCAACCGAGCAGCACTTCGCGAAGACCTTCCGTTCGAATCGCATCTCGACATCCAACGCGATGCACTTCGCGAACTTTTTATTTTGTTTTAGTAAAATTAATTATTTTCTAATTGCTATAACAATTTTCCATCAAAGCGTAGCCCTTCTGTACACGATGCACTTCTCGATTTTTTTTCAATAAAATGAATTATTTTCGAATTTTTATTTCGGTTTGCTTATAAAGCATGGTTTTCGAACCATAATTTTTTCTATTCGAAACGAATCTCGGCGCGATGCACTTGTCGCGAAAAATACTACGTCACTGACGGAGGTCTGCTGCTCCTAATTTTTTAGGGTTCCGTACCCAAAGGGTAAAAACGGAACCCTATTACTAAGACATCGCTGTCTGTCCGTCTGTCTGTCTCCAAGCTGTATCTCAAAAACCGCGATAGCTAGACAGTTGAAATTTTCACAAATTATGTTTTTCTGTTGCCGCTATAAGAAAAAATAAAACGAAATTTTATAAATATTTAAGGGGGGCTCCCATACAACAAACGTGATTTGTTTGACTTTTTTTGCTCGATATCAAAATTGGCAACAGGTAGGCACTTGAAGTATTCACAAAATATTCAGTTGTATTTTCACTTCAATAATAAATAAAAAAATTTAAATAAAATAAATATTTAACACATTGCGTGCCACGTCGCTCATATATGAGAGACACCCAAATGTCGTAGAGGGCCACGTCGCTTATTTTTGAGAGACACACATCTCTCACTGTTAGGCCATTTATATCAAATATAATACCCGCTATCATGTATTTCTTATGGGAAATCATGAGCGTGGCCTCTAGGCAAAGTAATATGCGTCTTGGTTTTAGCAAAATCGGAAAGACATAATTAACACACAAAAAAATGATAAATTTTTTATTTTACGAAATATCAACACAAATTTCAATCTGAAAAAGATTATTTTAGAACTTAATAGAAAATATCAACACAAAACTTATTTTGAAAACTCTTATGTTCAGAACTTGATGAAACGAAGCAAAAATTTTTTTTAACTATGAAAATTAAATACCGGAAAACTTAATGTTTTTCGTTAAAACATAACGCACACATTTGCGGCTGTCCAGGGCACTTGTCACAATAATTGTAAGTCAATTTGGCTTTCGATTTTGCAAGTGCACGTCCTGATTCCTTCTGAATTTTCGCATAGCACAAGAAACACCTGTGACGAATTTTTACAATCGATTTCTTGTGACAGAGGTATTAGACTGTAGGTTCTAATAATCCGTAATAAATATGGTGATACAATGGAATGTACTACAGATACAGAACATAAAACTATAAAATATACAAGAGAACGAAATTGTCTGAAGGGTCTGATACTCCGAAAGAAATTTTATGATAGGGCAATAGAAAATACACAAACATAATAATATAGCAGATAAATTCGATCCCTATTGCGACGCAACACAAACCGTTCAGTTTTCAAACGTCATACCTGCAAAAAAAAAAAGAGAAAACACTGAAAAACATGCGTCGATCATATTTGAGAGACATGGCCAGCAGCTTAAATATCACGCATTTTTTCTTCAGGGCCACGTCGCTCATATATGAAACATACTGAAATACTACAAAAAAATAACTAAAAACTACAAAAAAAAACACAAAAGTATCAGAAAAACATTCATTTTAGCTTATACATTTAAATATTAGGATAATATGGTTTGGCGTCCGGGGCTATTTTCGCGATTACAACGGTGGCACGCAATGTGTTAAGGGGGACTCTCATGAAAATCGCAATTTTTTTCCTATTTTTGCTGGATATCAAAAAAAAAAACCCTTCGGTCGCGAGTCTGAAAAACAACGAAAAAATTAGAATGTCACTCGTGTCATAATTTGTTGATCTATAATAATGAAGAACTCATTGTAGAAGATAACTTCAATCTTATAAATAATTTGAATCGAGGTGGTCTTCATTATCCTCAAGATTCAGTAGATTGTCGTAAATTCATATATAATATTTCAAAAAATAATCAATAGCCATGAAGATAAATTCTTAACGTATTTTGCCAAAGAACTTTTCTATCTAAATTAATTTTTGAATATATTCGTAAAGAAAATCACCTACTTCATTTCGAAGCATGCGACATTCATGCTTCTAAAACCATTGTTGGTATATTATTGGATTGTATCTCAAATACATGATCGCTCAGGTAAAGGTAAGAAACGGAAAATAACAATTTATCAAAAGTAGAAAACTATTTCGGCGAACATTACCTCAAGCGAGACCTCAAGGTATTGATTGTATTGAATTAAAAACATTGGTTTTATATACTATATGGCAAATATCGATAGAAAAACTTAATTCACTTTGTTGGCTACAATACTAAATAATTCGCCAATTTTTTGACTACTTGAAAATAGTCGGAAAATGAATTTGAAACATTGATAAATACATAGAACCGATAGCTACGCAGCGTTCGCTCGGCCGCCAGGCGATGACGTCACAAATCAGTCCTGAGTCCTTATACTCAAGACGTTGTTGGTCTGACTCGCACTTGGCCGATTTTTTATTTCGTAAAAGTATTTATGATTTTATGATATAACCAAAGAATTACTGAAACTATGTTCGACTTGTTTGCTTACCCGATTGCAATGTCGAAACAGATTTAAGAATGAAAATTTTATTAAAACGGTGGCCAATCGACTGCCAGTCACAATATTAATACATAGGAATTGTTTTATTTTTCCGAACATGTGAAATTTTTAACAGTTAATAAATAGCATTAACCAGGTGATATGCGCATCCTCATTCAGTATAATCTTGTTTATCGGAAGAGAATTGACATTACATGAGATATCAAAACTGGGTAGAGACAGAGGCGGATTAAACATTTAGAGCGCCGTAGGCAAGCATCTCATCGGCGCCTCTATATTAAAAATAATTCGTACTATAGTTTGACCTAAACTTGGGAAAACGCGGTGAGATGGGGGCCAAGGAAAAAGAGCATGAGTTTACATGAGGTCGATATTGTCGGACATATCTTACAATTTCGGTTTACAATATTTTAATAATTCAAAGTACGACTGGCATGTAAACCCGAAAATTATGGAATTCCCTATATAATAATATCTGGCTTTACACGCCAGTCGTAAGAATTAAATTATTGAACATTCATTAAAAAATTAATTAAATCAGTGTATCTAATATTTCATTCATATAATTAACTAACTTTAATATGTTATAGTTACTTAATTCGAACTCGATAGTATAGTATAGAGTATAGATAGTGGCCTAGGTGTCTGCCGTAAGCGCCGAAGGTCCGGGATTTGGGAAACGAACGTCGTCGTAAGTTGTCTGGCACTTTGATTGATTTTAAAAATTCATTAATACTTGGTAAATAAAAAAAATAACGAAATATTCAGATAAACACGGATACAGGGTTAAATTTTCCACACGATCTGAATTTTTAAGTATACTTAAAGTGAACTTTAAGGCATTCTGGTAACTTAAAGTTAGATATAATTGGAAATAATTGAAGCATTTGCAGAAATTATTTAAAATAGCAGCTTTTCGCTCGCCTTTAAAGTTGCTAATTTTCAGTTACTTGTTGTTACAGCTTAAATGACAAACATTTTGTCTACATTTTTGTCTTACGAAATTGCCAATAACACGTCATAGTTAAAAGATTTCAATAAGTTTGATTCTATGTTAAGTATTGCTTACGAGCTTTTCCTTCCGAATCCTCTTTTTATACTTTTCATATTCTAAAGCTAGTGATAGTCCAAGGCTTGCTGCTCATAGTTATTAAAATTTTTCCTTTCTGCAGAAATTATGTGAATGTTAAATTTACCTTTTGTTTTAAATTGAAGCAAATTGAGGTTGTAAGCAAACATAATTGTTTTCATTGTCTGAGTAGGTGGCTTACTCACTGGCGCAATTAATTTTATTCCGCCCGCGCGCCCCTTTGTACCCTCGCGCCCCTAGGCACATGCCTAGTTTGCCTTAAGGATAATCCGCCTCTGGGTAGAGATGTCAATAATAATCAGTGTTTATAAATATATATATATATATATATATATATATATATATATATATATATATATATATATATATATATATATATATATATATATATATATGTATATATAATATACAATATTTGTTATGAAATGAACTCAGGACGTGTTCTTCCGCTGATAGAGGGCAAAAACACTGTTCTCATACTTGTTGAATCAGCAAGAAAGAGATTATATCCATTTTCCTTGTTTACTCTTCGGTTGGCACATATCCGAAGAGAATGAATATTATCGCTTTATCGCCAAGACGTACATCGTGGGTGGTTCAGAAATGGCCATGCAAAGCGATAAGGCGTTATCGAAATTGAAATAAAGTGAACACAATTTTCGCGTAAGTGACCTCGACCGGTAATCTACAGTTGTTCGTCGCAGTACTTGTCTTTTGGTCCTTGCTCGCAAGGTGTTGAAATTTAATACATCTTCGGTAGGATAAAGTTATCTGCAAACATTCCCATATATCATGGATTGTTTATGATTCATCCAATGAAATCAGTTCAACGTTAGCCTGAAAATTCCATGTGTTTTACGATAACCATGTATTTGTAGAAAAAATATATATAAAGAGTTTGAGAGAAATATAGAAACCACAATTTTAAAAATACGCCTCAGATGTTGATATTTGAAAATCATCTTTTCGAAGCGGCTGACGGTCAACTTCATACCATAATGCAGATTAATAGAATTAAATAATGGCAAATTACTGACAGCTATTTAAAAAAAATATTTCTATCCTCATATTTCTCATCAGGTCTGAATACTTCGAAAGAAGTCAAATCTATGCTTGCTCCCTAATCATATTCATAACAACTCTATTGCTTTTGATGTTTAAATATATGGATTATATATAATACTAAATAAATAATTGGTTTGCCATTTTGGACTTCCCAAAATGCAGGCGGCCGAAGGCCTCATTATGGCAAACTTATAAAGCCGAGATAAGGAGATCGGCCCCGTCTTTTGCCACCGACCTTTTTGCAGTGCTTAGGCTATGTCCCGTTCCCGACCGCGACGCCGATCTTCGATATCGAACCTTTAAAGTTTGACGTTTCTCCGAAATTCGAGAAAACAGCTGCATTTCCGACGCTTAAGAACTATTTTAGCTTCACATGGACTCGAATTCACGTGACCGCATTTCGAGCCGACAGTTGGACGGGTCGAATTCTATCGAGAAGTTTCGGCACGGCGAGGCCCAACGAGATCGTAGTATCTACCCGATTCCTCACGAACTACAGATTGACAGTGAGCAGATGGCGCGCCCGTTCGACAGAGGCATGGACGGGCTCAGCACTTGACGCGTCGCGTACCGTTCGACAGAGGCAGGGACGGGCTTTGCACTCATCGTGGTTCGGAAAACTATATTTTCATCGATCTATAGTTTTCACGGATCTATTTAATAGGCGGGGGAGCCTCTCACTAGTTTCGTACTATTTGAATAAATAAACATAAATAATCTATTTTAATTTTCTTCAGAAAGTGGAAAAGATAGTAGCGATGAACGAACAAATATAATATAGCACTTTTATTTTGGAGGCTACTTAGCCTAAGTAGCCTAAGTACTTACTTACGATATGTGTTGCAGGAGTGCAGGCATATGTAGGTTTTACTTAGTCATAATCACTATTCGGAACCTTATTTCACAAACTCATATTCAATAGGTGAAATATGACGTTCATTAAATTATTGACAACGCAGTGTCCTAACTGATGACACTTTATATTTCAAACTTAAGATAATTTACATTTGTATAGTTTCTTCATGCTCTAGTTCTAGTGACTAAAATTCAATTTAATCTAAAACTATTCTTGATCTTTTCGAAGATACGACCTGGACCTCTTATGCTTTCATGTCCTCTCTGTTTCCTAGCTCGAAAATCAGGAAGTTCCGATTTGTTAGGTCTGCAATTGTTTTCGCAGACTTCGCCCTGAATGTAGGTTTCCTAAATTTAATTAGATTTAAATTAATGTTTGTAATTACTTATTTGTATTTTTTCTTCTTCTTGGCTCCATACAAAGTAGGTGAAAGGCACTACTGTTGATTTTAAAAATCCTCACTAATTATTACTTCTGGATGACCATTTCCAAACATTGTCTACATTTCGCGGTCCGGGCAACGTGAACCCCCTCTCCCACGCTACTCCACCGACCGCTCACTTTGATTGTCGAAGTTCGACCTATTCTACTGTCTAGGCTACTTGCTTAACTACGTGAAACTTTTCTTATTATTCAGTAAAAATATCAGTGAAATGAATTGTAAATATTAATAGTTTTTAAAAATATTTAAATGTGGCTAGTCGCCCATTAATCTTCAGCGTTGAGTTAAGAGTCTAAATAGCTGAATAAATATCGAATTAATTTTTTTTATCATGATATTTATAGTCCAAGAATACAATTTAAGAGTAAAATATTTCATAATTAACATATTTATTCGTCAAGAAAATAATTTGAAGGACATAATACAGGAAAACGGTTTACAGAACATAATATTAATTGAAAATTAACTCTCATAAACTTCGTAGTGATTAATCTTGCATTCAATGAGAATATTGACACGTTTTATTTACAGCGATTTCCTTCAAATTTGGGGTCATACTTGTTCAGCTAATTCCGGCTAATTCTCATCGTGCTGTTAAGGTTGTCGACTGCAAGTCGAGGTCTTTCTCGATGAAATTCATGTTCGAAAATCCTGCTTCACAAACATAAGTTGACTGAAACATTCTACAAAATTTTTTATCTGAAGCTTTTGAGTTCTGTACATTCACATAGATTTTAGATCTAAAATTGGTCAATCTCAAGATTTTTTGCATTAATTTCGGATGTTACAGGAAAAAAGTCATGAATTTTTGAGCTCTTGTATAAAGTTGTTGATGGGAGGAGTCACTTGTAGAGTGAGGGGTTCGAATAACGATTGAACCACCCTGTAACTAAAATTCCGACGCGTCACGATTCTTTAAGAAACCTAGAGATGGAAATACAAAGTTTCATCGCGGTCCGCACGAAACTTGACCTGCGGATCGCGGTCAGCCATCTGATGATGACCACTGCTCTATAGATTCCGTACAACAAACGCAGTAGAAAGACAAAGTGAATTTATTTCGAATAATGGAGATTTTGTAGTTTTTAATTTCAAATTGTAATTGAAGTATTTATTGGTCACTGATACTATTGTCTACACCTACACAAAACATTAAGGTTCACTGAAACAAAACAGGAAACAAAAAAAAATAAAAAAAACAAACAGTTATTGATCGCCTAAATACAGAAACATCGAACTTCATAAAATCATTCGTACTATATAAAACATTACACGACAAAATGTTCTTTAATTTAGCTTCAAACCTTGAGAGTGATACGTTTCTTCACAGGTAATGTTATGTATAATTTAGGTGACAAGAGATCAGGGGCTTTCTGCGATTTTTTCAATAAAGCAAAAGGAATATTTATATTGTTATGAATATATATGAGGGTATCGAGAAAGCGCAGGAGTAGTGAGGATTTCCAATCTTTTGAACGATGCTCTGACCCAATCACGATATTTGATATTGTCAATAATTCTAATTGCTCGTCTCTGTAATCTGAAAATTATTTCAAAACCACCTCTATTTACACACGCTAAAATTACGTACCTAAGATGCGATTGACATATAGCACAATATGCTGATTTAATTATACTATATGTGAAACCGAAGATACATTTTCCATCCGAATTTTGAGAACAGAAAATCAACGCACAAAAGTAAGATGGGTTCCTAATACAAACAGAGAAACTTACTTTCGTTATATTCTTTAGAGAGAAAATAACTTTTTCCGTCTTCCCACCGTTTACACATAAGCCACTCCCAGTGCACCATTTCATGGCTCTCATTCTCATTATAGCAAACAGCTCATCTGTCTTTGTAGGATCTCTTCACGACAGTGATATAGAAGCATAGTCAGGAACTAAAATACTGAACCACCAGCCAAGTAATCGGAAAGATCATTTATAAATATTTAAAAACCTATCCTAAAAGAGATCCTTGAGGTACACCAACAATAATATCTGAGTTAGTGGATCAGTTGTTATTCACAAATATTGCTTGATATCTGTCAGTGAGGAATGATCGAATTATGTCGATACTCCATCGACACTGTTTTCAGAGAAGTATTTCGTGCGGTACACCATCAAACATCTTAGTTAGTCTATTAAAAGTAAAAATGAACACATTGCAGGCTCAAAACATTCCTTGATAGGCCAAGCTACAGAGATTTAGAGTGAGCATTTTGTGCAAAAAGTGTTAGAAGAAAACAAGCTCCGCCATTGTTTATCAAATAGTTCCACATGATATAGTGAAATGTTTTTCACTCGACTTTATTATTTATGTCTTTGTTATTAACAATTTTATGCAAAAAATCGTTTTTTTTAGTTTTTTGCTTATAAAATTGAAACTATCAGAGTAATCGTGATGGTGTCAATAGACTTATTGTAAAAAATGAAAAGACGAAAAAAATGAGAGGTCGGACGACTCGATCAGACCCTCAGTCTAAGGGAAAATTGGAAAAAACCGGCCAAAATGCAGTTTTTTTCAAAAGTTCATAACTCGGTTATTTTTTGAGTTGTAGCGTAGATCCTCCGGTTAGTATTATTTATCTATATAAACTTTATTTGTGCGAAGAGCAGGAACTGTCCGATGCATAGTTTTTGATCTGTGGCCATTTGATTATGTTACTATGCAATTTTTCAGCAGACCTGAATGCGACAGGTATGGTCGGATTTCAATTTACTAAAAAGATTTTGAAAGTAGAAATCTCATAGTTCAAAACGTTCATCTTGGTTTTCCATAAAAACGCTGCGAAATATGTTAAAAATAAAGCTGAACATGACAAAAAACGGCCGAGCACGTGAGAGTAGTTGAAGAGTGGGGGTTTACAATTATTATCTGACAACGTTTAGAAATTACTGTCACATTCAAAATGCCGACGCTTTCGAATGTCATATTTCTCCTTGCCTGCTGCTCTACCCCCACTCTTCAACTACTCTCACGCGCTCGGCCGTTTTTCGTCATGTTCAGCTTTATTTTTAACATATTTCTCAGTGTTTTTATGGAAAACCAAGATGAACGTTTTGAACTATGAGAATTCTACTTTCAAAATCTTTTTAGTAAATTGAAATCAGACCATATCTGTCGCATTCCGGTCTGCTGGAAAATTGCATAGTAACATAATCAAATGGCCACAGATCAAAAACTATGCATCGGACAGTTCCTGCTTTTCGCACAAATGAAGTTTATATTGATAAATAATACTAACCGGAGGATCTACGCT